>JAWNLW010000359.1:0-110000 GCA_035042075.1 Drosophila macrospina
CTGAGGCATTCAATAAACGTACGAGCATACAAGACAATATGATTTTATGGAATGGGTTTTGCCCGACTCAGTGCTAATGAAATCAAGTTGGTCCAATGCAAAAACCTGTAAGAACACCATTTAAATGTGTTCGAAATAACCGTATGACATTTCTTCTGTCTAGCATATTGTTAAAGAAGACTTTAAAGTAATGATCGGATAAATAAAATATATATCTGGAATTCCCCAAATCACATTGTTTCACTTACTGAAAGTTATTTATGGCTAGCATCCACACTTTTAATGACTTTAAAGTTGATCAATTTGAGAAATCTTGATATTCGTTCCTCGTTTTACCACCACAATCAAAGCTCTGAAGCTCTTGCATTGGTATTGGTGCCGTGCATTTGTAGTAGTGAACGTTTCCGCTGCGAAATTTCCGAGCCAACGCACACAAGCAAAGCTCACAAATACCAGCGCAGCTCTGGCGAGCTTTGCAGAGAGAGCGAGAGTGAGCGAGAGAGAATGAGAGGGAGAGCGCGCGCAAAGCGTCTCTCGGCGGTAGCGGTTGCGGTTGCGCATTGAAGAGCTTTTACCACGGCGCTCTATTAACTTGGCTACTTGTGCTTGGCGGCGTTTTCAGTTTCGTTTCGACACAAAAACTCATTGGGGGTATAAAAGTGCGCCACTGACCACAGACAGCATCCAGTCAAAGGTTTGGAATCGTGTGTGATTCTACAATCCTTAAACAGTTGATTTCAATATATTTCTGAGTTTGCTCGTAAGTGTTGGCAAACGTTAAAGTTTAACTATATTTTCAAGTTTTCTGTGCAACATTTCAAAACTAAATCTAATACTATGAAAATAATTGTGTTTGTAAATATTGTTAAAAAACAAAAACAAAAGAAAAGAAAAAGAAAAAGATTATCATCAATTGAGTTAATAGTAGGAAAACAATTTAATTTATTGATATGAAAACAATTGTTTTTATTTATTTACAGCCTTGGCAAATCCCAACACACTTCACAATGAAAGTTTTCGTAAGTAACAATAACAATTCCATGTATAGATTTATTTTTTCTTATTCAATTATGTGCAAATATTGAAATTGAGAATCATAGAAAGAATTCGAATTGTTCTTCATTTGAGTGTGAGAATTATGGAATTGTAGTCAAACGAATTCCCATTGAAGTCCATTCACACATAAATTAGCTACAACATTCACAGACCCTCCGATCCGATAAGTTGTTAACTCAACTCTGCAGATCAAGCATTGGGTGCTTGACCGATGGATTCATTTCCTGTCCGCTAATTGCATAATGTCGTACCCCAAATACGAAATCAAACAACAATAACGATAAACTTCAACTTGAGCAAATCAATGGCTAATTGTTGACTCTCTGTGAATGATCATAATTTCGATTGCCGGGCACGTTTAACGGTAATCAAAGTAAGCCAACTAGCAAATCAATTGAAATGGCAATAACAAATATGATTAAAGACACTAACGGTAAATGCATCGATACACTCGTGCATTCATTGCCTCCAATGAGCCACTGAGGGGCCAACGCGGAGGGGAGCGAGCTGCTCATGCGTGACGTCTACGTCGCACATTTTGTCATGTCCGTGGGCGTTGATGTGACGCCCCCTCACTGGGCAATAGTGGGGCAGTCACTGGGGACGCATTACGCATTACGCATGCGGGGCACATATGAATTTCACTTGGCCATTTGAAAGCGAAGCTAACCAACAGCGTTATAACCAAATGGGCATCATATCACTGAGTAACTTTCTAATGCGATTATCTAATCAATTAGCCATTACGTAACTCATAGGCCGTTGCACTAGAACCTGTTGCGAATTACAAGCAAATTTGCATTACTTAATAGTTCAAAAATATTCACAACCAGAACTCATTCGTATTGAGGCCTTTGAGTAACTGAATTGAACGAATCGTTTCTTTAGTTCTGCTTAGCCGCTCTGCTGGTGGCCTCTGCCTGTGCCAGCAAAACCGAGGAGGAGAAGGTGCCGCTGGAGAAGAAGCTGGACAAGCGCGGCCTGCTTGAGCTGGGCTATGGCTATGGCCATGCTGGTCTGGATGTCGGCCACATTGGCCACGGCTCCGTTATCGGTAGTCATGGTTATGGCCTGAGCGGTTATGGACACTCTGCACCCTCTGCTATTGGCATCGGCCACAGCGGCTATGGACACACTGGACACGCCGTTGCCGTACAATCGCATGTCGCTCCCGCTCCCTATGTGATCAGCAGACAGGCTGATGTGCACAAGACCATCACGATCACCAAGGGTATCCCAGTGCCCGTGCATGTGGACCGCCCCTACCCAGTTGTGCATGAGAAGCGTGTGCCAGTTGAGGTTAAGGTGCCCGTGCCACAGCCCTATGAGGTCATCAGGAAGGTTGCCGTGCCCGTCAAGGAGTACGTGAAGGTGCCAGTCCCAGTGCCACAGCCCTACGAAGTTATCCGCCACGAGAAGGTCCCCATCCATGTCCCAGTCGATCGCCCAGTGCCCGTTGAGGTCCCCAAGCCATACCCCGTGCCCGTCGAGAAGCCATACCCCGTCTACGTAGAGAAGGTCCAGAAGGTGCCCGTCCACGTCCCTGTCGACCGTCCCTACCCCGTCTACGTCAAAGTGCCCGTCGTCTCGCACTCCGTTGTGAAGCACGCCCCCTCCGTTGCCGTCAGCCACTACCCCGTCAGCCACTACCCCGTCAGCGGCATCGGTCATGATGCCAGCGTGTATGCCGACCACGGCGGCTACCACAAGTAAAGAGCGAGGCGGAATCTATTGGAGCCAACGGGATTAACCAGAAATCAGCCGATTCAAATTTAGCAACATTTTTTCAATTCTATCCAAAATACAAGAAAAAAGAAACGACGACAAACAAATGAATCTTCTCACGCGGTCTCTGCGATCCCCCTTTTAATTGTCAAGAGGTTCTAGTTGAACTTCCACCCTGCCACTCTGTTAGCTCTTAAGAAAACCCCAAGGACGGACAACAAAAGCCTTTTGTAAATTATTTCCAAGAAACCATCAAATGGAGAATTGTTATGTATGAAATTAAAGTTTAGGATAAATTCCAGCTAACTGCTTATAAAAGAAAATCCATTTTTATAAACAGTTTAGCTGTTGCTGTTTATCAGTGAAATGTTTCGTCATGCAATGAATGAAAAATATAGAAATAACAACAAATGTGTAAAAATCTTTTAAGAAATAAAATTGTATAAAATACGACAATTGTTTTACTTCAATGAGAATAATATTTGAGTTAACTTCCATCTATAGTTTACTGTCTACACAATAGTTGACAATTGAATTAACTTTGATAAACTTTTTAGCAATCAGCAATTCAATTTCAGATGCTGAAAAGTCTCAAGAAGACTGCCAATCTAGCTTAATATTAACCAACATAATATTGAAGACGTAAATAATAAGAGATTATCAAAATACATCTCAGTCAGGTTTACTATGAAATGATTTTTCTTCCCTTTCTCCTTCACTCTCTCTCTCTCTATCATCGCTGAGCAAGAGTCCCTTGAGTCCATTGAGTCACTTCAATGAAACATAAATAATAAGAGATTATCAAAATACATCTCAGTCAGGTTTACTATGAAATGCTTTTTCTTTCCTTTCTCCTTCACTCTCTCTCTCTCTATCATCGCTGAGCAAGAGTCCCTAGAGTCCCCTGAGTCACTTCAATGACTTCTGTATGTAGTTCTGCTCAATATCTATATCAGAGACTGATGAAAATTGTTAAATAATATATATTTATGCATTCTTAAGTCAAATTTCCCATCGGATTTCAAAGCAAATCCAATATATACTGAAGAGAATTCATTGAACTCGGTGATACCTAAGGCAATTCTAAATCTGTTTTCTATATATATTCATATTATTTGCACAAGTAAATAAATAATTTTAATTATATAATTTTTATTTTAATTATCATCTAAATAAAGTATTAAGATATAGTAAATGCTTTGACGATTTATTCAAATCAAAACATAAAGCCTAATAAATCTAAAATGTAATATGCATCAGTCGCTTTAACGGTTTGTATGGCATTTGAATTAATAAAACTTGGACTGCTATTATTTATAGATCATAAATTGACTTTAATATATACTAACTGGCGATTTCAGTCCGCAAATCACCAAGCTGACAATCTAAACTGACTTTTAGATTGACCCACTTTGGTGGTGCACTGCAGGAACTGCATGTCACTGGCATTGAGATGATCCATAACTCATTACGCTGCAGAGTGCACAATCGAGTGGTGTAAGCGACGCAGGGCAACAGCTATGATATAAGCTTGATGTAAGCTGCGATTTATCTGACAGATGCACTCACAAGGCCATGAGACAGATCCCGTCAGATGGCTGTCAGATGTGCACATGTCAACTGTTTCCGAGAGGAGTTCAACTAAAGGTCAATTGGCAGAAGCCGCTTCGCTAAACGCTCGTAAATTTTAGTACCAAATACAAAAAACTTAATAATAAAACCAGATCAGATACAGACATTTGATATGACACTTAAGGCATCTTGGGTTTTTTCTTTCCCAACTCGAAAATACCAAAATTTCAACTTTCAAAAAACAAAACAAAACAAAACTGCAACCAAGTTCTAAAGCGAAAGGCAAACATCACTTTTAATTGACCATAAAAGCGCCTGAAATAAAATTGTTTTGTTTGTTTGTTTGATTTTGATGAATTGAATCATTTACAAATTTAGGACTATTTTGCATTTTCCACTTGGGGTTTTCAAACAGCAATTAGAAGCTGGAGCATTAAGAGCACACTAAGATATTATAAATAAACAAACAGAAACCGGTTAATTTGGACAGTTTTAATGGGCGGTATAATAAAGCTTTTGTAAACGCGTTCACCATATATCAAACATCTCCTATGGGTTGATTTGTCTTACGTGGAATCTGTGGCGCATCTCATCTTGGGGCCAAAGCCCCCGCCGCCACCTCTCAGTATGCTCAAGGACATTGCTGACGGAACTAAAACAACTTTCTAATAAAAAAGTCGTCGCAGAGCTTTGATTTAATTTTCTTTTCGAAACGATTCTGTTTCTTGTTGTTCAGCTCATAGACACCCAAAGTGAAACAGAACCGAATACAACAAATACTGAATACACATACATAGCTTCAATACAAGACAGCAGACAACAGACAGCAGACAACAGACAGCAGACAACAGAACCAGTTACCAGGCCAAAGAGTTAATATCTGCTGAAGGTCATCGGCATTACATGTCATAAGAACAAAGGGGCGTGGCATGCAGCCGTACCTGAAGCGTGTGTGCAATTGCACTTATGAAAACTTATGGGCATTATTTATAAATTATAATTTTTATTTACCATCATTTGTTACAAATTACTTTGCAACGCTCGTTGTGGCAGGTTCCGAGTCTCTCGTAGGAGTTGCGACTTGCATTTTTTTGCAGCTTGTGCAACTGCTGGGCAATTACAATTACCAAGCGGATATCTCAAAGAAACTTAATCGCTTTATAGTCATTTTGTAGGGTTCAATTATAACGAATTAAATAGAGAACAAGAATGCTGCACGTCATTAAATATTATTATAAATCTGTACCATACCTTTTTACCTTGTTAATAATAATCTTTGATCTGCTGCAAAGTACAGTTCCAAAGAAGTAGATATTAGAATATGTATTTCAAAATGTTTATTCATTCCATATACAAATATAGCTAAACATGAAACTACGTCAGCATAACAAACGATTCCTTGAGTTGATGTTATGCAGAGTTCAACTCAAGTGGCATTTATTCAAGTCAATTGATCCATAAAAACTTAAAAACAAACAGTTAAACTTAAACGATATGAAAAGCAGTTTCACAGCACAAGTTGCTGGACAAGCGAAGCACTTAAACCAAATGCAAGGCAGACAAAGAATCCCAATGACGACAAACATATGAGGAGGGTAGTCTTTGAGGAGGGGGGCAAGCCAGGGATTTCCAGATTGCCACAGTTGTAGTTTGCTGCTTCACTTGAACGACGCGACGACGACGAATTGCAGCAAATGTTTTCAGAGACTGATTTCGATAACATTTTGGTTGAATTTGAGTTTGTGTTTCGAGTTGTTTGAATCGAAACTGGTGCAACTTGTAGCTATGCCATAAAGGCTGCCAACAGACGTGAATTCGATGCATTTTTTAACCAAAAACGAAACCAAGCTCATTTCGCAATCAAACAACAACAACAACCACCACAACAACAAGATCAACACATTTGCTTCAATTGGATGGACAGCTTGGCGTTGGCGACGGCGACAGCGATGACCTCCAAATCTAGCTGTCTAGATCAGCTCATAGCTCGCGTAGTCGCTCATTAGAGCAAAATGTGCAACGTCTCTCAGCGCTTTTTCTCAGACCGACAAAAGCAATAAAACTAAAATAAAATCAAAACAAAAAAAACTAAAATTGCGAAAAGTTACTGCTTGAGTTTTTCCATTTGCTTTGTCGTTGTCTCTGTCATTTTGTGGCAATTAATTAATTTCATCAAATATGCGTACACCCCCCAACCTGTCCTCCTTTCCGATCCACATATTTTCAGTAAAATATGGTTTTAATTGCCCCTCAGTTGGCGCAATTGTTGTTGTTGTTGCTGCTTTTCAATTTCATTGCGAAAATGCTTCAATCGTCGATGCATAGAAATCAGACGTTTGCACTTAAATGTCTTCTTTTGTAATTGGGGTGTTAACCCAATACCCCAATTACAAAAGAAGACCTTTAAGTGCAAACGTCTGATTTCTATGCATCGACGATTGAAGCATTTTCGCAATGAAATTGTAAGGGAAAAGGCCACCCAAATCGCTGACAAAGACAAGCAACAACAACAACAACAATAATTGCGCCAACTGAGGGGCAATTAAAACCATATTTTACTGAAAATATGTGGATCGGAAAGGAGGACAGGTTGGGGGGTGTACGCATATTTGATGAAATTAATTAATTGCCACAAAATGACAGAGACAACGACAAAGCAAATGGAAAAACTCAAGCAGTAACTTTTCGCAATTTTAGTTTTTTTTTTGTTTTGATTTTATTTTGGTTTTATTGCTTTTGTCGGTCTGAGAAAAAGCGCTGAGAGACGTTGCACATTTTGCTCTAATGAGCAACTACGCGAGCTATGAGCTGATCTAGACAGCTAGATTTGGAGGTCATCGCTGTCGCCGTCGCCAACGCCAAGCTGTCCATCCAATTGAAGCAAATGTGTTGATCTTGTTGTTGTGGTGGTTGTTGTTGTTGTTTGATTGCGAAATGAGCTTGGTTTCGTTTTTGGTTAAAAAATGCATCGAATTCACGTCTGTTGGCAGCCTTTATGGCATAGCTACAAGTTGCACCAGTTTCGATTCAAACAACTCGAAACACAAACTCAAATTCAACCAAAATGTTATCGAAATCAGTCTCTGAAAACATTTGCTGCAATTCGTCGTCGTCGTCGTCGTCGTCGCGTCGTTCAAGTGAAGCAGCAAACTACAACTGTGGCAATCTGGAAATCCCTGGCTTGCCCCCCTCCTCCAAAGACTACCCTCCTCATATGTTTGTCGTCATTGGGATTCTTTGTCTGCCTTGCATTTGGTTTAAGTGCTTCGCTTGTCCAGCAACTTGTGCTGTGAAACTGCTTTTCATATCGATTAAGTTTAACTGTTTGTTTTTAAGTTTTTATGGATCAATTGACTTGAATAAATGCCACTTGAGTTGAACTCTGCATAACATCAACTCAAGGAATCGTTTGTTATGCTGACGTAGTTTCATGCTTAGCTATATTTGTATATGGAATGAATAAACATTTTGAAATACATATTCTAATATCTACTTCTTTGGAACTGTACTTTGCAGCAGATCAAAGATTATTATTAACAAGGTAAAAAGGTATGGTACAGATTTATAATAATATTTAATGACGTGCAGCATTCTTGTTCTCTATTTAATTCGTTATAATTGAACCCTACAAAATGACTATAAAGCGATTAAGTTTCTTTGAGATATCCGCTTGGTAATTGTAATTGCCCAGCAGTTGCACAAGCTGCGAAAAAATGCAAGTCGCAACTCCTACGAGAGACTCGGAACCTGCCACAACGAGCGTTGCAAAGTAATTTGTAACAAATGATGGTAAATAAAAATTATAATTTATAAATAATGCCCATAAGTTTTCATAAGTGCAATTGCACACACGCTTCAGGTACGGCTGCATGCCACGCCCCTTTGTTCTAATGACATGTAATGCCGATGACCTTCAGCAGATATTAACTCTTTGGCCTGGTAACTGGTTCTGTTGTCTGCTGTCTGTTGTCTGTTGTCTGCTGTCTGCTGTCTTGTATTGAAGCTATGTATGTGTATTCAGTATTTGTTGTATTCGGTTCTGTTTCACTTTGGGTGTCTATGAGCTGAACAACAAGAAACAGAATCGTTTCGAAAAGAAAATTAAATCAAAGCTCTGCGACGACTTTTTTATTAGAAAGTTGTTTTAGTTCCGTCAGCAATGTCCTTGAGCATACTGAGAGGTGGCGGCGGGGGCTTTGGCCCCAAGATGAGATGCGCCACAGATTCCACCTAAGACAAATCAACCCATAGAAGATGTTTGATATATGGTGAACGCGTTTACAAAAGCTTTATTATACCGCCCATTAAAACTGTCCAAATTAACCGGTTTCTGTTTGTTTATTTATAATATCTTAGTGTGCTCTTAATGCTCCAGCTTCTAATTGCTGTTTGAAAACCCCAAGTGGAAAATGCAAAATAGTCCTAAATTTGTAAATGATTCAATTCATCAAAATCAAACAAACAAACAAAACAATTTTATTTCAGGCGCTTTTATGGTCAATTAAAAGTGATGTTTGCCTTTCGCTTTAGAACTTGGTTGCAGTTTTGTTTTGTTTTGTTTTTTGAAAGTTGAAATTTTGGTATTTTCGAGTTGGGAAAGAAAAAACCCAAGATGCCTTAAGTGTCATATCAAATGTCTGTATCTGATCTGGTTTTATTATTAAGTTTTTTGTATTTGGTACTAAAATTTACGAGCGTTTAGAGAAGCGGCTTCTGCCAATTGACCTTTAGTTGAACTCCTCTCGGAAACAGTTGACATGTGCACATCTGACAGCCATCTGACGGGATCTGTCTCATGGCCTTGTGAGTGCATCTGTCAGATAAATCGCAGCTTATTTCAAGATATCTTGGCTGTGCACTCTGCAGCGTAATGAGTTATGGATCATCTCAATGCCAGTGACATGCAGTTCCTGCAGTGCACCACCAAAGTGGGTCAATCTAAAAGTCAGTTTAGATTGTCAGCTTGGTGATTTGCGGACTGAAATCGCCAGTTAGTATATATTAAAGTCAATTTATGATCTATAAATAATAGCAGTCCAAGTTTTATTAATTCAAATGCCATACAAACCGTTAAAGCGACTGATGCACATTACATTCCAGATTTATTAGGCTTTATGTTTTGATTCGAATAAATCGTCAAAGTATTTACAGTATTTTAATAATTTATGTAGACGATAATTAAAATAAAAATACAAATAAAAATACAAATAAAATAATTATAATTCATTATTCATTTACTTGTGCAAATAATATGAATATATAAAGCAAACAGATTTAGAATTGCCTCAGGTATCACCGAGTTCAATGAATTCTCTTCAGTATATTTTGAATTTGCTTTGAAATCCGATGGGAAATTTGACTTAAGAATGCATAAATATATATTATTTAACAATTTTCATCAGTCTCTGATATAGATATTGAGCAGAACTACATACAGAAGTCATTGAAGTGACTCAGGGGACTCAAGGGACTCTTGCTCAGCGATGATAGAGAGAGAGAGAGTGAAGAAGAAAGGGAAGAAAATGCATTTAATAGTAAGCCTGTCTGAGATATATTTTGATCATCTCTTATTATTTACGTTTTCAATATTATGTTGGTTAATATGAAGCTAGATTTGCTGTCGTTTTGTGACCGAAGTCATTGAAGGGACTCAGGGGACTCAAGGGACTCTTGCACAGCGATGATAGGAGAGAGAGAGAGAGAGAGAGAGAGAATGAAGGAGAAAGGAAAGAAAAATCATTTAATAGTAAACCTGACTGAGATATATTTTGATAATCTTTTATTATTTACGTTTCATTGAAGGGACTCAGGGGACTCAAGGGACTCTTGCTCAGCGATGATAGAGAGAGAGAGAGTGAAGGAGAAAGGAAAGAAAAAGCATTTAATAGTAAACCTGACTGAGATATATTTTGATAATCTCTTATTATTTACGTTTTCAATATTATTTTGGTTAATATTAAGCTAGATTGGCAGTCTTCTTGAGACTTTTCAGCATCTGAAATTTAATTGCTGATTGCTAAAAAGTTGATCAAAGTTAATTCGATTGTCTAAATATTGTGTAGACAGTAAACTATAGATGGAAGTTAACTCAAATATTATTCTCATTGAAGTAAAACAATTGTCGTATTTTATACAATTTTATTTCTTAAAAGATTTTTACACATTTGTTGTTATTTCTATATTTTTCATTCATTGCATGACGAAACATTTCACTGATAAACAGCAACAGCTAAACTGTTTATAAACATGGATTTTCTTTTATAAGCAGTTAGCTGGAATTTATCCTAAACTTTAATTTCATACATAACAATTCTCCATTTGATGGTTTCTTGGAAATAATTTACAAAAGGCTTTTGTTGTCCGTCCTTGGGGTTTTCTTAAGAGCTAACAGAGTGGCAGGGTGGAAGTTCAACTAGAACCTCTTGACAATTAAAAGGGGGATCGCAGAGACCGCGTGAGAAGATTCATTTGTTTGTCGTCGTTTCTTTTTTCTTGTATTTTGGATAGAATTGAAAAAATGTTGCTAAATTTGAATCGGCTGATTTCTGGTTAATCCCGTTGGCTCCAATAGATTCCGCCTCGCTCTTTACTTGTGGTAGCCGCCGTGGTCGGCATACACGCTGGCATCATGACCGATGCCGCTGACGGGGTAGTGGCTGACGGGGTAGTGGCTGACGGCAACGGAGGGGGCGTGCTTCACAACGGAGTGCGAGACGACGGGCACTTTGACGTAGACGGGGTAGGGACGGTCGACAGGGACGTGGACGGGCACCTTCTGGACCTTCTCTACGTAGACGGGGTATGGCTTCTCGACGGGCACGGGGTATGGCTTGGGGACCTCAACGGGCACTGGGCGATCGACTGGGACATGGATGGGGACCTTCTCGTGGCGGATAACTTCGTAGGGCTGTGGCACTGGGACTGGCACCTTCACGTACTCCTTGACGGGCACGGCAACCTTCCTGATGACCTCATAGGGCTGTGGCACGGGCACCTTAACCTCAACTGGCACACGCTTCTCATGCACAACTGGGTAGGGGCGGTCCACATGCACGGGCACTGGGATACCCTTGGTGATCGTGATGGTCTTGTGCACATCAGCCTGTCTGCTGATCACATAGGGAGCGGGAGCGACATGCGATTGTACGGCAACGGCGTGTCCAGTGTGTCCATAGCCGCTGTGGCCGATGCCAATAGCAGAGGGTGCAGAGTGTCCATAACCGCTCAGGCCATAACCATGACTACCGATAACGGAGCCGTGGCCAATGTGGCCGACATCCAGACCAGCATGGCCATAGCCATAGCCCAGCTCAAGCAGGCCGCGCTTGTCCAGCTTCTTCTCCAGCGGCACCTTCTCCTCCTCGGTTTTGCTGGCACAGGCAGAGGCCACCAGCAGAGCGGCTAAGCAGAACTAAAGAAACGATTCGTTCAATTCAAATTTACTCAAAGGCCTCAATTCGAATGAGTTCTGGGTGTGTATATTTTTGAACTATTAAGTAATGCAAATTTGCTTGTAATTCGCAACAGGTTCTAGTGCAACGGCCTATGAGTTACGTAATGGCTAATTGATTAGATAATCGCATTAGAAAGTTACTCAGTGATATGATGCCCATTTGGTTATAACGCTGTTGGTTAGCTTCGCTTTCAAATGGCCAAGTGAAATTCATATGTGCCCCGCATGCGTAATGTGTAATGCGTCCCCAGTGACTGCCCCACTATTGCCCAGTGAGGGGGCGTCACATCAACGCCCACGGACATGACAAAATGTGCGACGCAGACGTCACGCATGAGCAGCTCGCTCCCCTCCGCGTTGCCGCCTCAGTGGCTCATTGGAGGCAATGAATGCACGAGTGTATCGATGCATTTACCGTTAGTGTCTTTAATCATATTTGTTATTGCCATTTCAATTGATTTGCTAGTTGGCTTACTTTGATTACCGTTAAACGTGCCCGGCAATCGAAATTATGATCATTCACAGAGAGTCAACAATTAGCCATTGATTTGCTCAAGTTGAAGTTTATCGTTATTGTTGTTTGATTTCGTATTTGGGGTACGACATTATGCAATTAGCGGACAGGAAATGAATCCATCGGTCAAGCACCCAATGCTTGATCTGCAGAGTTGAGTTAACAACTTATCGGATCGGAGGGTCTGTGAATGTTGTAGCTAATTTATGTGTGAATGGACTTCAATGGGAATTCGTTTGACTACAATTCCATAATTCTCACACTCAAATGAAGAACAATTCGAATTCTTTCTCTATGATTCTCAATTTCAATATTTGCACATAATTGAATAAGAAAAAATAAATCTATACATGGAATTGTTATTGTTACTTACGAAAACTTTCATTGTGAGGTGTGTTGGGATTTGCCAAGGCTGTAAATAAATAAAAACAATTGTTTTCATATCAATAAATTAAATTGTTTTCCTATTATTAACTCAATTGATGATAATCTTCTTCTTTTTCTTTTCTTTTGTTTTTGTTTTTTAACAATATTTACAAACACAATTATTTTCATAGTATTAGGATTTAGTTTTGAAATGTCGCACAGAAAACTTGAAAATATAGTTAAACTTTAACGTTTGCCAACACTTACGAGCAACTCAGAAATATATTGAAATCAACTGTTTAAGGATTGTAGAATCACACACGATTCCAAACCTTTGACTGGATGCTGTCTGTGGTCAGTGGCGCACTTTTATACCCCCAATGAGTTTTTGTGTCGAAACGAAACTGAAAACGCCGCCAAGCACAAGTAGCCAAGTTAATAGAGCGCCGTGGTAAAAGCTCTTCAATGCGCAACCGCAACCGCTACCGCCGAGAGACGCTTTGCGCGCGCTCTCTCTCTCATTCTCTCTCGCTCACTCTCGCTCTCTCTGCAAAGCTCGCCAGAGCTGCGCTGGTATTAGTGAGCTTTGCTTGTGTGCGTTGGCTCGGAAATTTCGCAGCGGAAACGTTCACTACTACAAATGCACGGCACCAATACCAATGCAACAGCTTCAGAGCTTTGATTGTGGTGGTAAAACGAGGAACGAATATCAAGATTTCTCAAATTGATCAACTTTAAAGTCATTAAAAGTGTGGATGCTAGCCATAAATAACTTTCAGTAAGTGAAACAATGTGATTTGGGGAATTCCAGATATATATTTTATTTATCCGATCATTACTTTAAAGTCTTCTTTAACAATATGCTAGTCAGAAGAAATGTCATACGGTTATTTCGAACACATTTAAGTGGTGTTCTTACAGGTTTTTGCATTGGACCAACTTGATTTCATTAGCACTGAGTCGGGCAAAACCCATTCCATAAAATCATATTGCCTTGTATGCTCGTACGTTTGTTGAATGCCTCAGCAGATTTATAGCTCGAGATAATTATCTAAACAAATAATTAATAAGAATATGAAAATCGTAAACTAATTAAATCAATTTGTGCTCTTCATATGATTTCGTTGCAAAATCTTTGCTTTTTTCTCACATATTTCAACTGATATTGATATACGAAACTCTGATTATATAATCTGAGCCACGAAACCGCAGTTGACAGATGTGGAAAAACTTTCAATGCATTATTTCCGACATCAATACAACTCAATCAAAAAATAAATTCAATAATTGAAAATTAATTCACAATCTTAATAATATTATTCACAAGAATAAGAATAAGCTCGAGAGTTGCATAATTATCTAAACAAATAATTAATAAGAATATGACAATCGTAAACTAATTAAATCAATTTGTGCTCTTCATATGATTTCGTTGCAAAATCTTTGCTTTTTTCTCACATTTCTCATCTGATATTGATATACGAAACTCTGATTATATAATCTGAGCCACGAAACCGCAGTTGACAGATGTGGAAAACTTTCAAAGCATAATTTCCGACATCAATATAACTCTATCATTTCAAGCTATATTAGAAAATTATAAAAAATAAATTCAATAATCGAAAATTAATTCAAAATTTTAATAATATTATTCACAAGAATAAGAATAAGCTCGAGAGTTGCATAATTATCTAAACAAATAATTAATAAGAATATGACAATCGTAAACTAATTAAATCAATTTGTGCTCTTCATATGATTTCGTTGCAAAATCTTTGCTTTTTTCTCACATTTCTCATCTGATATTGATATACGAAACTCTGATTATATAATCTGAGCCACGAAACCGCAGTTGACAGATGTGGAAAAACGTTCAATGCATAATTTCCGACTTCAATACAACTCTATCATTTCAAGCTATATTAGAAAATTAGAAAACTTAAATTCAATTATCGAAAATTAATTCAAAATTTTAATTATATTATTCACAAGAATAAGTTTAGACATATTATGCAATTTCTTATTTGAAAAGCACAGAACAATTATATCTTTCAATTTTGGATGTCAGACTTATTTTAAATTAAGAGAATGAATATATTAATTCTATTTTTGGAAGCAGTCATTTCATGTTTCAATCATTTGTGCTTCCTCAATGGCAAATTGACAGCGGAAGCTGTGGGATATGTGATAAGTGCGGCATTGGACTTGTGATCTATTGATAGGGCAGTGGCTTGTTGTGCATTTCGCGCACTTTTGGGAAGCCAAGAGTTGAGGTACATTATTGCAATGGCAAATGCTATACACAGCCATGTGCTTAGCAATAGCAAGAGATCGTGTTTCTAATTTAAATCACAATGTTGCAACAAAGCTGGATATCAAACAGACATAAGTAGTAGCTACTGAAGTTGACTTTTGAGTCAATCTCCGGAGGGGGATATGGGGTGCTGTATATTGCAATAGGATTGCGAGCTTGCAATGCGTGAGAGTTGCTGTGCCGTAAAAGTGAAAGGCCTTTATGGGTCGCACAATTCAGATTAAATATCAGATGAGAAACTGTGATTAGGAAATTGCTTAATATCTTGTGACATATCGAATCAAACCTGTTGGGAATATTGGGCCCTGATTTGTGTTTAATATTCCGCAAACAGCGATTTGCATTTTCTATTATATTATTCAATCGATTCTATAATGGACTTCTGAGTGGAAAAACAATAATAATTCGACCGACCTTGTTGGTCATCCAAACAACTTTCCAAACTTAAGCAATCTAACTTTTAATGGAAGATATTGTGGAACATAAATGTGAGAATATTAAATGAATTGAATCTATTAAATTTTGATCTGATTTGAAATGAAAGTATAACACGATAAAGCAAGAAAATGAGCTATCTTTAGAATGGTTTCTTCCCTCTATAACAATATAAACTAATAATTAGGTTCTTCGTACAGCCCAAAGAACTTTAGTCTCAGTGTAATTAGACTATAAATTAATGGAAAGAATTTCAATAATTATTCTAGTTCATAACGTTCTAGTTCTTGATTGCATGTAAATTGTAAGTAAATTGACCTACAATTTATAGGTGAGTTTTGTAAGAGGTCGTTGTTCGTTGGTAGCATCCACTTTAAGGCAGCACGTTAACTGGATAAATAGTAGTCAACTTTTACTTTCGCAAAATGTGTCGTTTTCTATGTTTGACCAAATGGAACCAAGCTAACCAAGTCAAGCAACCAGTGCAGCTGTCCGCAACAACAACAGCCAGAGGAACAACAACAGAAACAGCAACAAACGTTACGATTCTGTCACACAACGAACCCAACAGATGCGAGTTACAATTGAGAGATGCCGGCATTGGGGCAGTTGTTGGTAGCAGATGGAGGCGGTGCTGGAGGTGAAGATGGAGGCGGAGGCGGAGGCGGCTGGTGGTTAGATGTGGAGGTTGCTTGGCTGTGACTTGGCATGCGACTTGGGCGCTTTGTTGCATGCTCCGGATTGCAACATAAAAGCCAGGCGAGTGCTTGTTATAGCCACTCCCCTTTACCTCTCTAGCTAGCCCCTCACCGTGCAGTTAATCCAATACACTCTTGTGGCTGCTGCAGTTGCAGTTGCATTTGCAGTTTTTGTGCTTCGCATTTCAGATTCTCATGTTTGCCATCGCCATAAATTGTGGTCAACCGATGCAGCCGATGCGACGTAATTCATTGATTATAACGACAACAATAACTGCAATTCAATGGGGCACCGCTTACCCCCTCTCTCTCCTCTGTGACCCCACCACGGTTCCCTTCCTCTTCTCGTTTTGCCTAGAAACCTCTAAGCATTTGTTACCTGCTGATTTATGGCCAATTGTCTGCACATGTGTGTGTTTTGTGTATGTTTGTTTTGTGGGTTTCTTGGTCTGCATGAAGACCCAGCCACTTGATCAGACCGATTGGTTTTGCTTGTAATCCAATATGCGAAAAGGAGGCCTAAAATTAGCTAATATAATTATGGGTTATTATAGCCGCAAGAGAGACAGACAGACAGACAGACAGAAGACAGCTGTCAAGGGGCCCACAATCTTGGAAGCCAGTCTTTTGCTGTCTTTCTGCCATGCGATTATTCACACAATTGTGTTGCAGCGGGACTTACACGTACTCTGTATGTATATAGCTCGTATGTGGATTGCAGCAGATCTTATATAGTGCATATATTCAGATGGTCTGCTGGTTGCAGACCGACAACTCTCTTGCCACACAGTCTGAGAATTTGACAAACTTGCAATGTGCTTGCAATACTACGTTGAATGCAAGTTGCAAGTTGGATGAAAGCGGAGACTATATCAAATCAACACTGAAGTACTCTTGGAGGCATTCAGAGTGCCATGAAGTACATAAAGTATAAGGCTTATATAAGTGTTGTCCCATATTTACATTTCTTTTTTGCATCATTAATATATGTACTTACTATTGCTGCCAGCATTTGCAATAAATCTACATTTTGTAAATTAAATTCAATTTTTAGTGGAAATGCTGTTTATTAAATATGTAAACAGTCGAAATCTCTAAAGACAGAAGCTTCAATTGCTTTCAAAATACAAACAAAATCAAGCCATTTAACAATTTCATTATATTCCTTTGAATATATTATTAATTAATTATATTTATACGCATTAGTTTTACTTCGGCTTTTTCAAGAAACCTTTTTAAATTTAAATACTTGTTTTACAAAACCAATCCGAAAGTTATTCATGTTTGTTTATTCACTAAATCCATACCAAGTTATGGAGATTTTCGTAGCCTTACCTCATTGCAATACAGAACAGGAAAACCTTTCAGTCTCATTCAGTGGCCCTCACAGAGTCATGACTGCTAAAGTGAAGGTGCCCGTCAATTAAACCCTTTGTTGTTTAAGACTTTTCCATACATTAATTAAATACAACTTTTCAATATATTTTAATTTTTATTTTACTTTAATATATGCGCATGCCAAATGAACAAAAACAAAAACAATAACAAAAACAACTAGTCTCTCTTGTCGGAAATCAGTAAACTTTTTCGCTTGATATGTCAAAATGCCAAAACATTGCAGCAGGCAAACGATCGGCAAGCCTATTTGTGTATATGCTAGGTATAAAGTATACGCCCTGTTGGCCATTTGTGTGCTTTTTCGTGGCCAGCCGCAAATCATTTAAGCGCCAGAGGCGTGCAAAACTATAAAACTATAAAACCAGCTGAAACGACGACAACAACAACAGCAACAAACAGACAACCAAACAACCACAAAAGCATTGAGTGGAAAATGGAGCACAGCTTCCTTTAGACACCGTTTTACAGTAAGTGAGTCTTTGGCTTTGATGGTTTTTGTTGCTTTCAGTTAGTCGCCGTTTGGCCGCCTAGAAACATTGCGGATGCAGCCGCAGACAAGAAGTTGGGGCCGGTTTTTCTCTTGACCATAAATAGTTGCCGTTGTCCGATGCGGTGCGTTGCACAATGCAACAGCTTGAATGCACTTTCAGTTTCAGTTGCAGTTGCAGTTGCAGTTTCGGTTTCAGTTTTAAGTTTCGATTTCGTATTCGAAGTCGAATTTGGCTATAGCTGTGACACAAAACCATTGCCAGTCATCGTCAAAAAAAACTTTGTTCTACTCTTAATTATATCATTAATTATTGTTGTTACTGTGCTAGAGCCGTTGGCTAGCTAATAAGCATTTTGAGATCATTTGAGATCACAAAGTCACAACGTCACTACGTTGACCCGTTCTCCATTGAACTCGAGATCCGTGCCAAGATCCGTGCGCATAAATCAATAATAACTATCGCAAGCATTCGCATCAGGCTTAAGCGCTGTCTCAGTCAGTCTGAGGCAAACAAACGACTTGATATCATACTATGTATACAATTGGTTGAAGGCAGTCAAGATACGTTGCAATCGCAGGTTGGCTAAAATCATTCGAACTTGATCTAATTCTTTTAAAGTACAATACTAGTTATTCAGCTTAATTACATTTTATTTCTGTTACACAAGAATATACTCAAAAGAGTTGCATTGCAAGCTAGTTGAAGTAAATGATTATAACACAATATTTATGCTTGCATTATTTTATTTAAAACAATTCAAATACGTACTAATTACCCAAACATTTTACTTGATTTTTTATAAGCAAATAATAAATTAAAAACTAAATCTAGTTAAACTTAGTTAAAAAATTGACAATGTAGCTTCTGAAACTGAAACTTTGTATCAGTTTTTTATATTCACTTCCAATTACCGTATAAATTGTATTTTTTTTTATGACTCTTAGTCCCATAAATGTTGGAGATGGTAGTTACTTCAGTTTGTACTTTTTATGAGCATAGTTAAACATACTCGTATATCGTTTCCAGATCAAATTAGTTTGTTTTGTGTGTGTTGTGAATGTCACGTTAATGTGAACACGTTAAGGTCATGTGGATTGCTGTGCCGTGGCCACTTGGCCGTCCACTCCGAGACTCAAATGTGGTTCAATGTCCAATGCAGACAACCACCAACTTGACCAACCGTTCAGCGAATGCATTCAAACGTTTCGCTAGACGCGTCTCACAAAATTCGAATTGTCAAATGCTGGGCCAAGATGTTATGAGCCTAATAATTTTGGGAATGTAATTGCAAATGGGTTTTCCATACGCCGGCCAGTCTTTGTTTATATTGTTGTAATAGATGTTGCTCTTGTCATACTTATTTTCCCATTTTTGCGCTTGACAAAGCAATAATATTCATTTGTTACTCACTTCGTTTACGACCCGACCTTGACATTTGCCGGCTTGATATTACTATAGTTCAGGGAAAACTGAAATTGAAGGGTACTGATATTAAGATGTATAATTACACAGAGTCAGCTCAAGTTTGTTTGTCAATTCTGTAGACATCAATAAATGTTTATGCCAATCTATCGTCACATATGTTTTTCACACATTCCTGAACCATTTGCCAATGAGTATGTTGCAAGAGAGCGTTTAAGAGACAAAAAAAACAAAAAGACGAAAATAATTTTATTGCACACTTTTCACAATGTTCGATCACGTCGAGGCACAGAAACAACGTGCCAAAGAGCCATTAAGTGCATCGGCAGCAACAGCAGCAGCGCAGGCAACAACAACAACAACGACAACATTAACGTCATCTACAACAACTATGTATAGCAAGAGCAAATGCAACATTGTGTGGTGTGTTATGTTTTTGGCACTTGGCAGCAGTTGCCACATCGTCGCCACATTTTCCCAGAGACTCTCCGATCGAGACCGGGCTGATGGCCGAATTTCAGACCAAGACGGTGTCTCAGACATGACCCAATAACAGGGATTAGGCGACCGCAACAGTGCAGCTGATGTTGATGTTGATGTTGATGTTGCCGCTGCTGCTGCTGCTGCTGAGTTGGACTATGTCTGTGTGCTGACTGTTGCCACTGCCACTCAATCATTCAATCAAAAACACTGACTATGTCTGGGCGACGCTGTACCAGTCCACCTCCCGTCAAACGGCAGCTCGGCAACTCGGCAGGTCGGCAACTCGGCAGCACCAGAGACAACTTCCAACGCCAAGCAATTAGTCCAATTTTTTTGCTTTTTTGTGCTAAAATTAAGTGTTGCGAAAATTCTTCCAACTGTTTTCTGCTTGGACATGAAACATGTGTTTTGTGTCGCGCTCTGCAATGGGAAATATTTGAAAAATCTTTAATTCTCCAAAGCCATTCACAAAACGGTTCCACTTATTCAGCTGCTCTGGGGTTGAGGGGCGTATGGGCAATGTCGTTTCACTGAACGCTGCTAATGACTGGTTCGATGCAGCTCGACGATTTTGCAAATAAGATATTTTGTGGCCCAACCTATTGCCAATTACATTTAACAGTTGAATCTTTTCGAAGTCTCCAATCAAAAGGCTTGGATGCGAAACCTGTTGCTTAATCAGGTCCGCAAATGCGCAATATAATTATATCTGTCGCCCAAACACAGACTAAACGATAACACTTAATATTGACTCGACTGTGATTAGCGATCAAGAATCTTTTAAACTCGATTGCCTGGCTATCTATAGCTGTCCAATATCGATTCCGGGTTCGATTTAAGTTCATTTCAAGACGAGTATTCCGATAAAAAAACAATGCAATTCTAGACAGTTCTAAATGTTATGTTTGTTACGTTATGTCAGACCCTATATAGTATATAGATTCTTAATCAGTATCAGCAGCCGAGTCGATTATGCTCTGCACTGGACAGACTGCCTGCCTGTCGCGATAATCTAAGCAACTATTTCAGCCAAAGACACCAAATGTATGTTCCTGATTACACTGGACAGATCCATTTTCGATTATACTTCGCATATCTTCTCCCTTTTCTCCCAAGTCTCAGTAAATGCAATAATATTTATAGACATAATTAACATATATGCATAAAAAAAGGACAGCAAAACTGCTTATACCTATGTAAACACAATATATACAACTATATACAACTTTCATGTAATAAGACAACACTGAGTATATGGTGAGGTTGGCCTACCCATCAGTGCCTATCAGAAGATAGATTAATTAGTCAACCTTAATATATACTTAATGTTGTGGGAATCCCTATGTCCACTTCTTATTATTATATTCATGCATATAAATATGTTTTATTATATGAATAGTTTAAAAAATCTTAGAAAAAACACTTTTGTGTGCTTCTAACTAAATACACAAACATAAAACTATTTTAAAACTTCAAACATGTTTAAGCTTTCACTTAAGTTCAGCTAATTTTGAGATAGATCTTTATTGTTTTCAAATTAAAAACGAACAACATAAAAATATAGTTTTGGAGTAAACAACAACTGGTTGAATAGGTGAATCCCCTGGCACAACAATCGAATCAGCTACCAACTTGCGCGTCTTTTATCCCATTATTGGTAACAACAAAAGTCTTTTGTTGGCTCAAAATAAATGATCTGAACATCATCAATATTCTAACATCATTTGTCTAACTATAGCGACTATCAACCCAATTAAGTCAATCAGCTGAATGAATATCAAAAGAATACAAATAATATTAGCTGAACTTGTTCTTGATCACATAATAGCTAACTTGTTTTCGTTGACAATATGCCAAAAGATTGCATAATCATAAAAAAAATCTATTAAGAAATGACTTGACACATTTAATAATTAATATTTATAAGTAGTGAAGCTAACTGTGACAGACTTTGCAATTATTGTCTTCAAAATAAATGAAAACAAGAGAAATAAGAAAGACTACTCTACAGAGAAACAGTCGATCTGATTACGAATATATGCACATCTATCTGTCACGCAGATTTGCCACTTCGAAAGAACTAATAGAGGGTATATTCCACTTACGGATTCTAATAATATCGAATCAAAGTTTGGCAAAAGTTGAACATGTAAATCAGTAAGAAGAGTCAATGTTTCTATAGTTAAACTATTTCATTTTTATCCTTCAATAATAATTTACTAAATAAAGTCGACTTTCGTATCCGTATAAAATATAAAATTCTATTTTTAATTTATTTGCCGAAATAGTTAAGGCAATAAACTTGTAGTATTTATTATTAAAATTGTTCAATGTATTTGCACAGCTGCCTTATAGTAATTGAAAGCGAAAAACTTAATACCTAATTGATAATTTCATAAATGTTGCATAACATTTCATCGAAGCCTGAAGAAACCAAGTATTTTATCACAGTGTAATTAGACACCTTGGACATAAATGTGACTAAATGAGAGCGAGCTGAGTAAATAGCAATTACCGGATAATAAAACAGAGTTTTGCGTGGTTGCGAAATGCAAAAATCAACTTTAATATCGACTGCAATTTGCAATGGTCTTGTTGTAATTGTAATTGTGAATCGACCTTGAGCCACTATGTGGGTCCCAACAAGCGATCGCGCTTGTACTTGGCTGTAGATCAACTCTCACCCAGAACAATTGACAATTTTGACGTAGTACTATACCAGCCATAAAGTCAATAAGCGTGACCATTGCCATTCTAAATGTTATGTTATTCAACCATATACCATATCATGTTTGTATCTTGCAGATACTTTTTCTCCACGGTGCTGCAGTTTCAGCTCTACAGACGCATGTGCCGGGCCGCTGGCCAATATGAGCCCAACGATCCGAGAAAGCCATTGCACAAATGCGACATCTATCGGCAGCCAGCCGCGGGCAATATACTCAAGTAAGTTTAACAGGTTGAAAAGACAAAAAAAAACAAACAAGTCAGGCAGCTACAGTCGTACAACGTCTGTGGTAGACTATGAACTAATCGGGGAAAGCAAAAAAATAAAGCAAATATTAAACTAATTTAAAGCCAAATAAGCTTAAGCAATGTTCAACTCATTATCGTTCGTTCTTGGAAGAGAGCAGCAATAGTGAGTGAACGCGCAAGAGCGAAAGGGAAAACAAACAACCGTTACTTTTTTTGCGCGTTGCTATGTATACACGTATAACTGTAACTGTACAGCGCGCGTCTGTTTTTACTGAGATGCTTATGAAAACTATGCTGACAAATCAATTGGTGGTTAAAAACGCGTCTTGTGCATATATATTGCTTTTATAAAATTTTAAAAACATAAAAATTTTGTTTGCACCGAGATTCGAACCGCAGACCTCTCACACGCAAATCGTACGTCCTATAGCTTGAGCCACCGCCTTATATACTGCGCAGTCGGCAACGTCAATACATATACAGCACGAGTTTTTGCATTTGTCATATATATACATATGCATATGTATACGAATTTCTAACGAAATTTGGTTATTGCTTTCTTTCAAATTCTTAACATTTTCTGACAAATAAGGTAAAATTAATAATATATGTATATATAAAATAAGAGTAATTAATTTATAATTATTAAAAAATGTAATTTGGAATTGTCAGCAGTGGGATTCGAACTCGCGCCTTTGCGGCGTTTCTGGTTGTTGTTGTTCTAGCTAAAGCAATTTTGGCCGCACAGCTGCCATGAATCTGGTGATCATTCATTCCTTAATATCTTCTATGTTTATGATCCGATCGTGCTGAAATCTTCAGAAAACGTCCGAAAAAGGACATTCTCCATATGTGCCAAATCTGAATTAAATCTAAAGTCGGTAGCTTCAGTTATACGTTTTTTTCGATTTGCGGGGGCGGAAGGGGGCGTGGCAAAAATCTAAAACAAACTTGATCTGCCTGCAAACAATACACGTGTTGTCACCAAATTTGGTTACTCTAGCTCTTATAGTCTCTGAGATCTAGGTGTTCATACAGACGGACAGACGGACAGACGGTCAGACGGACATGGCTATATCGTCTCGGCTGTTGATGCTGATCAAGAATATATATACTTTATAGGGTCTGCCACGCCTCCTTCTGCCTGTTACGCACATTTCGCCTTCGTCAAACCTAATAGACTTTGAACTTTTAGTTCATAGTCTAAAAACATAAAACAATTTAAAAGTTATTCAATAATAAAACTACTGAAGAAATAGTTATACAATTTCGATTTATTGGAGTTTTTATTTGTTTTTCTTTTTTTTTTGTTTTCGCAAGCCAATTTAATCTTTTTCATGTAAAAACTTCAGTAAACAAAGACAAAAGTAACTCGTTAATATCAACAAATTTTTGTTTTTATACATTTTACATTTTAGAAATAACATTGAAGATAGACTACAAATAGAAGACTCAACTATTAGTTGTCTATTTTCAATTATTCTTCTCTTGCATTAACTAAATCTTAGATATTCCTATTACTAATAACTAAATTAGATAATAATAGTTTCCTCATCTTATTAGCTACTGCTATAGATTATTTAAGTGTTAAGTCGATCTATTATTATAAGAAAATTGTTGAATTACTAAGATGAGTATAATTATGGTAATGGAATGTATTCACATCTACTCCTAATCTCCCCTTCACTCACTGCAGGCAATTGATGGCAAAGGGAGCCTCGCAGCCTTGGCAGGAGGTGCTGGAGGAGACGTTGGGCGAGGGTCGCCTAGACGGCACTGCACTGAGGGAGTACTTTGCGCCGTTGGAGGAGTGGCTGCGTTTGGAGTCGCTGCGCACAAACGAATACGTGGGATGGAACTATGATGGGGATTACTGCAAGCGGAGCATCGAGACGGCCGGCTTACAGATATTTGGTGGCTACTACAACGGGGTGGGCGTGGCAGAGGGTAACGCATTGATGCTAATATTAACGATCTGGCTGAGCTATCTATCTGTCTAGCTGGTATCGAAGCAAGCCTAACAGTCAACAACAGTCGAATGTACTTGTTTTTCTTGTAATATATTAATTTCCGCCTAATTCAAGTTGCACATTACGTCGATATCTAAACGAGTTGAACTTGAATTAATGCCAAAAACAATTCTAAATAAAATAAAAAATAATACGCGAAAAAAACAAAAAAAAAACAATCCAAACACAAATTGGCGGCACCCTAAAAAAACTGTGGAGAAAAAACCGGTTCGCTTGCTTCCCACTAGGGAGAGGAGAGAGGAGAGTGGAGAGGGGAGAGTGTGGGGAGCACCTAAGCAGTGGGCTGCGCTGATGCGGGTCATTGGAACGCCAGCGTCGCACGCACATTTCCACTGTTGTTTTGTTGTTGCTTTTAAATGTAATCAAATAATAAAAATAATAAACAAACCGCCCCGACTGCAATTACACTTTTCCTTCTTGTTGTTGTCTGTCTGTCTCAACTGGTTTCTTTTTTGCTTTTGTAAATTTGATTTAATAAATCGCAAAACAAAAAAAAAGACATAACAACGCAACTGCAACTGCAACTTTAGTGTAAACAAGATAATCAACGCCGTTATGCTGCGGGGCGTGGCATCTTATGACCGGTGGGCAGCAGGAGCAGCAGCGGGGCACCACAGACGCAGCTGAACTCAGTGTCATTGTTCTAGAGTTTGTCTAAGAAATCAGATACTTTAGTTAAGTAAGTGCAGAGCAAGCTCTCTGTCCGTCTTGGTGTCGGTCTGTCCGCCTGTCGGTCGATGGAGCACTCTGTTTTCGAGTCGATTACAATCAGTGAGATAAACGAGTCGGTTTGAAATTCGTGTGTGTGTGTGTGTGTGTGAGTGAGTGTGTGAATGTGTGTATGAGTGTGTAAGTGTCATAAAGCACAATTTATAATTATTTGTATCATCAGCTCGGCTCAATGAGAATGGCAAAGTAAACTTCCAGGCGGTTTATCATTTTCCCTTGACAAATAAAAACACTCTAGTTGAGAGAGCAGGACTAAAGCAAATCCTGTGTTGCCCTTTAATACGATGCGTCAGTGCTGATTCTTTTTCCTTTGTCTGCATATTGAAATAATCTTCCATTCAGGTTTTAAGAGCAGATCGAAACTTGAGCAAATTAATTTATTAATTATTAAATATTAAATTTAATTTATATAGCCGTTGTAGATTCTAAGATTCAAGTGCGAACCTTGTAAAGTTTTCTATTAATACCCTTTATAGACAGATTGAATGGTCCGCACATACAAAATTAATTACTATCAAAACTATTACTACTATATTCAGTTTTTGGAGGTACTACTCTCTACTAACTGATGCTTTACTTTTCTTTGATCTATTAATTTTTAATAAACTATGCATTAGGGATAAAAGTAATATGATAAGTTCTTATCATTATTCAAAAATCTGTTTAAAATGGAGCATTCCAGGATAAGTATGGGCTGTGCAAGGATATTAAGCAATCATTCCAAAGTATATTATGAAAACTGTAGATTAACAAACAAGAAGGAAGAATTATCATGTTACATAAGTAGATCAACATTGATTCGAGCGAAGTATCCATTACAGAGGGTCTAACCATAATTCTTGGCAGGATTGCGAGTAAAGACTTGTAAATGTTCAATTTATAATATATTATTATAATGTTAAGCTAATGGGTATTCTGCTACAGGGTATTATGCTACAAGGTATTGTGCTACAGGGTATTATTCTTTCGGGTAAGGAGGAATGAACGTCTAGTTTAAACATATTCTATATACTCGTTACTCTTAGAGTTTAGAGTAACTATTGAATAGCTTTCTTGTTTGCCAATCTTTAGAAAGCATTCAGGATAAGTATAGACTAGGAACGAGAAAAGTATCCCAAAAATGATATAAACGCGATCCGCTGACGGTCTACAGAAGCAGACGGAGTTAGTCCAACACAATTGGCTGTTAATACTTCTCACATATATAAGTACTTGATATGCCTGTTACATACTTTTGCACAAAGCTAATATATACCTTGCACAGGGTATTCAAAACAACAGAACAAAAGCGCGTTTACCTCGCAACAGCGACAACTGCAACAACATGTTAAGGACATGATCAACATTTCAATTAGATGTAATCATCATCGTCATCGTCATCGTCATCGTCATCGGCATGTAAACTGTGTGCTATCTGGCAGAGAGTGGGAGCGGACTGAGGATGGGGGAATGCAACTTAATCGATTCGGCGGGGAGTTGAGTGCAGCTGTAGTGTTGACTTGTGTGTGTGTCGCATTTCACTTTCGTTGTAGAACTGTTTAACTGTGCATTGCGTACTTCCGCCCTGTCACCGCCTCAACCTCAGCCTCGGCCCCAGCCCCAGCCCCAGTCGCAGCCTAGCCACGCGCACAGCGGCCTTCATTAGCTCGACAAAAAGTGTCGTCGGCGTCGACAATTTGCAATGACAACTTTATTTTTTTATACAGAATATGTGTGTATTTGTTTACTGTTCACTGTTTTTGGAGAAGGAACATGCGACTGAGCTGCGGGAACAAACAGTCTTTACCAGAGTCGCGCTACAAACGCACACGCAACGCAACGCAACGCAATTTAAACGGAGAGAATCAAAACAGATTTCAAACGCAGTGAAAGTTGAAGAAAGTGACTGACTTATGCTATATATTTGCTAGTTCTATAAGAGTTGAATGTGGACCACTTTAAAGTACTCCAATAGATAACAATATTAAAATAGTAGTTTAATAAATTTATATATAATTAATTAATACGAAATATTTCACTGAATAATGAGTTGCTTGCTCGATTGACTGAACACAAATTAAATACAAATTTAGAATCGAATTATAATTAATTAGTTCAACTAGTTATGACTCTGCTGCAACTCGGCTGCAAGTTGCAGCTGACTCTGCTCCTGCGATTGCTGCTGCACATCAGTCTCACTTGCTGCCAGAACAGCAGCCTTCGGGTTAATACATACCTCAAGGAGATGGATGCAACCGCCTTGGCACTGCCGTCGATACAGGCGGCGGGGAACATCTGCACGCGAGAGGAGCCCTATGTGGAGATGGTGCAGGTGCCGGAGGTGCAGCCGGTGCGGGTGCGCACGTCCAGCTGGTGCTTGGACATACCACCGCGCTGTTCCTCCTACAAGACGGAAATGCGTGAGGTGATGAGGGTACAGGTGAGTGTAGCTAATGTGTAGTTAGTTCAGCTAATGTGCCTAAGGTGCCAGTTGCCAGTTGCCAGTTGCCCGCTGCTGGTGATTAACTGCCGGCTCTGCCATTGCGGGCAGCTGTTGCGTCATCGTAGCCACTGGCAACACCTTCGCAATGGCCATTTACCCAGTGTTGGCCACTTGCCCCACAAACCTGATTTCATTTGCTAAACCAGGAAGCCGCTCGCCAAGCTTTTCCATTAAATTGGCAACATTCGATGACCGCCTTTGATTATTTTGCTCATATTTTTGGTATATTTTATGGGTTCTGTCAATCTAAAAGAAAAGGAAACAAAAATACATAACAAGTTGCGCAAGCGCTGAGAGGAAACTGTAGATCACAGAACGGATGTCACAGGTGTATGTGAAAAATTGTTGAAAAATCCACAATTAAGAATATTTTTGACCCACGAACATAAGAGTTGGACAAAGTCCTTGGCTGTCAAAACTTTTATGAACTTTGCCCCAATGCGAAGAGTTTGGGCAGTGAATGCTGGCTGTGAATACCCTGTGATGTAAATTAAACGAGATGAGATATGATGCTGCTACTTGATTGAATCACGTTTAACTTTATGCCTGATTTTTAAGACCTAATAACATTTCCAACCCCATCGAATAAATGTTATACTAAATTTTATTCGTTAAAGAGCATTCAAAGCTCATGATAACTAACAAGAGTTGAGTGTAAACAGATTTTGTAGTTTGAAAAAAAAGCGAGAAAAATCGAGAAAAACATGTGAATCGCAAATATGGTCAGAATCCGGTTGACTGTTTGGCGCCTAATCAGGTATGGCTGGTTTTTTTCCTTCTTTTTTTATTTTAATTTGGAATAAGCTGAAAAATAATAATTATGTCATGGTGTCAGTGACAGAAAGTGCAAATGAAAAGCGGAAAATCCAGCATATATACGCAGGCAGGCCAACAGCACAACTAAGTAGTCCAGCAGCAAGGAGTTTGGGGCAGTTAGAGTCGAACTGTAAGTTGAAGCTGCTGACACACTTTCGATTGCATCACCTCAGCGAGACAGAGAGGCTTTTGGCTTACTTTACAGTTTCAACTCTATTTATGAGTGTGTGTGTGTGCGTGTGTGTGTAAGCCTGCTTTGCTTGTTAAAAATTAATTTCAAAATTTAGCTATTTAAGATTTCATCACGGATGCTTGAGGAGTTTTTGAAAATGAAAACCTGAAGAAATTTGACGGACTTCAGATCGGAGAGAATAACTCGAGACAGACATTTAATGTGACGTATTCATTAAAATTCATTTATCATCCCAACTAATTCCTCTTCTCAGTTTTCTCAGTTTCCTTAGCGTTTTGTGAGACACCGTGCCAAGCGATTCGTGTTTTCGTGTTAAATTTTTCAACAAATATTTGTACAGTAAATGCCGCAGCTAATTGCCAATTGCATTTAATTAATTAACAACAAAAAATACAGTGGCTAAAAGCCATTTACGAAAAATTAAACGAGTTTCAATGAAGATTTGCAATGGCGGCTAAGTGACGAAAGATTTTCCAAAAAAGATTTTCAAATGAAGTGAATTATATAAAAGATCAGGCACAACGGTTCACAGTCTTCTATATCAAATGATTGATGGACTGACAGTTAGAGGTGGTGGATGGGAAAGGGAAAGGGGAGCGAGGAAAACTACGAGTTGTGGCCGTAATTTGAGACTCATATGTAAATCAGTGCTCAACAAGTACGCAACACGAGTATTCAATTACCAGCCAAGTACTGAGTATGGAGTATTTCTCATATTTATGGTGAACATTTGACAAAAGGCTGCATTAAAAGCTGCACTTAATTATGCAAACAATGAATGCGAAAGAGTAGCATCAGGAAACGAATATGAACTCTTCGATCGAAAGAGCTCGACTGCGACATACCCTGTTCTACACCTTAGGCACACACAGAATATAAACTTTAAGCTAATTTCGTTGGGTCTACGTTATGTCAACTTTGTCGTTGCTGATTACACATTAGTGTTGCATGCATTGCAGAAAACCATCATACCCTTTTGAGCCCGTTTCAATGGCATGGGTATTCATAACGAATCAACAAAAGTTGAATCGAATATCTGTGTTTATATTAAAATTTCCGCCTTATTAATTTATGCTGTGATAAAGCCAAATATATGGAATACTACAGATACTCTACACATAACGTTGCAGCAGCATAGCCACAGATACAAATTCATCAGGAACTGACAGAACAATGCGTAAGTTGGGCGGGAATTTACTGAATGAAAACTGGGAATACTTCGGGGTGGACACTGCAAATGATTGTGAGAAGCTGGTCGCATTCATTTATTCAATTAAATTGGCAACTCAAGGGAGTCAAACGTGAATTCTTGAGTGCGTGTGTGCGTGTGTGTGCGTGTGTGTGTGTGTGTGTGTGTATGTGTGTGTGTAGGCTTGCTCTGCGGGTCTCAGATTTATCATAATCAGCACTTTGGCTTTTGTAAGTTTCAAGAACTGAGCAGCATTACAAAGTTCAATGAGGGCAGCGAATTGACATTGAATTGCTTGACTTGACTTGAGTAAGATTTTATAGAATGTGCTCAGATATTTATAAGAATTTCCGCATCAGCTTCAAAGACAAAATTGATGATTGAGCTCATGAAATGATACCTAAAAACACCCTTACTAGTACTACACATACTTAATTTAAAAAATGAATTGAAATTAATATTTACATTTTAGGTATAGTGAATGTTAGTGAATATAGTGAATCAAAGTTTACAATCATTCTCGATTTGATCGCGAAAACTCTAATGATGGCTGGTCTGTGTCAACTACAATCCACTTTTCATTTCATTTCCTTCATTTCCTCCATTATTAAAAATATAATTGGTAATTGTACAGGCAACTAATATATATTTCTTAAATAGAAACAAATAACTTTAAAAAATCGAGAAAAATTCACATCAATTTGATAGGAAAATGGCATAATTGAGAAGTAAATTGTAAATATCATTTAAACAACAATTGATCTGTAAATAAAACAAATTTTATTGCAGTCTATAAAATTATACAATATTAATTAAATCTGAAGCGTGACTTTTATTTATTAGATTAAGCGCTGAATCCATTTATAAAATATTGTATTGTACGTTTCCAAAGGTTCTAAGAATTCGATAACGGAACCATAAAATGTTGCATACTCATAGGCGCAGACATTAAATTGAAAATTTGTAGCATACTTTTACGTCAAAATAATAAAGCTCAACTGTGCTCATAGCTGCTTACATTAGATATATTTGAAAGTTATACATTTTACTCCACTTTTTGAATCTTATTATGTTGGCAAAGATAACAACTTTAATTAATCCACATTTGAAGAGTCAAACCACTTGTAGTTCCAGGGAATTTGTTACCTTTTGCACTTCATAACTGTGCTGGCTCTTCAATTTGTAAATTAAATAAATTACAAATACAACAATGATTACTGAAAACAGAACTATCATAGTAGTTTCGCATCGCAGCTTCGGTTTTCGTGGCTTGGGTTGGTCCGTTGCTGAATCCGGTGGAAATATTGATGGATCTTTTGATGTTGCTGCTGTTGTTGTTGATGGAGTTGTTGTACTAAATAAATCAATGACATCCTTTGGCATGCCAGGGTACGTAGATGATGAACCCGCAGCTACGCCGATTTCCAATTCTTCCCACCTTACGGCGGTGGCACAAACAATTCCCAAGAACAGCAAAGCACCATAAATTAATCCCGCAAACTTATGGCGATCCATTCTTGCTATTTATTTCGTATAGAACGACGTAGCTCACAAACTGCTTGCACAGAACTGAGCAAGCTGAAGATATGCTAGTAAGTTATTTCGGAACTTAGAGGCAACAGGAAATGCGAATTGATTACAATGTATAACCCTTATATGGTGAATGTTTTGCAAGAATTCGTTTGGAATGCATAAGTATATTATATATAGTACTCGAAGCGTGACTGATAATTTCATAACACTTAAGTAAACTATACAGATCAGAATTTTGAATAAGGACACATAATTCTTATATAAGCGATAGAGATTAATAATCTGTCGGAGTGGCTCTTTCAAATTGCATCTGAGAGCTAGAAACACTTACAAATATTATATTCTGATAGCCTTGCAAATGCTTAGACAATGCCACAACAAGTTTGACTAGAAACAGATCTTTGCGCACTCTATATATATATACTTTATAGAGTTACACATTTTATAATGCAACACACATTTGTGGACGCAATTGCCAAGTATAATAAGTCAGGCAGCTACAGTCGGGGTACGACTGTGGGAGACTCTGAGCTACAGCACGAGTTTTTACATTTGTCATATATATATATATATATATATATATATATATATATATATATACGAATTTCTAACGAAATTTGGTTATTGCTTTCTTTTAAATTCTTAACATTTTCTGACAAATAGGGCAAAATTAATAATATATGTATATATAAAATAAAAGTAATTAATTTATAATTATTAAAAAATGTAATTTGGAATTGTCAGCAGTGGGATTCGAACTCGCACCTGTGCGGCAATTTTGGCCGCAGAGGCGCCATGAACCTGGAGATCATTCATTCCTTAATATCTTCTATGTTTATGATCCGATCGTGCTTTTCAGAAAACGTCCGCTAAGGGACATTCTCCATATGTGCTGAATTAAATCTAAAGTCGGCAGCTTCAGTAATACGTTTTTTTTTCGATTTGCGGGGGCGGAAGGGGGCGTGGCAAAAATCTAAAACAAACTTGATCTGCCTGCAAACTATACACGTGTTGTCACCAAATTTGGTTACTGTAGCTCTTATAGTCTCTGAGATCTAGGTGTTCATACAGACGGACAGACGGTCAGACGGACATGGCTATATCGTCTTAGCTGTTGATGCTGATCAAGAATATATATACTTTATAGGGTCTGCCACGCCTCCTTCTGCCTGTTACGCACATTTCGCTTTCGTCAAACCTAATAGACTGTGAACTTTTAGTTCAGAGTCTAAAAATGACCATGATTAGCTGTCATTCTTATGTAGAACACAATTGTATGTTTCCCGATTTGTTCCTCACATTACCTGAATTCCCATTTCTCGCTTCTATTCTTCCAGAAACTGAACAAGACCCGTATAGTGCGCTTTTGCTGTCAAGGCTACGAGGGCAATCTCTCCGATAGCCATGCTAGTTGTAAACCCATTTGCCGTGGTGGATGTGGGCGTGGCAGCTGCCTTATGCCCGATATCTGCAGCTGCGAGGAAGGCTACACCGGCAAACACTGCACACAGCGTGAGTAGGCAACTTCTTCAACGAGATTTCCTCATTGGACAGCTTGAGTTAATTACAGGCTGTGATCATGACCGTTGGGGATTGGACTGTAAGAATCCTTGTCAATGTCGAAATGACGCGGTTTGCGACAATAAGACAGGCGTCTGTCATTGCATTGCAGGCTGGACCGGTCAGTTGTAAGTGTTGTGTAAAAGTTCTGATTAGTTTTCATTATGTTCATGGATTTAGTTTGCTTTCAGCTGTGAGCAGCCGTGTCCGCCGGGAACTCATGGTGTCATGTGCCGGAAGGCCTGCGAATGCGCTGAGAGACTGTGCCATCCTCAGACCGGCGAGTGTATTCGTCAGGACCATGCGGGTGCTTTAAGTGTTGGCCACGTCGTGCTGGAGACCATCAACTCGACTATGGCAAACCTCACGCACAACATCAATAACATTGCTAAGCGTATTGGCAGCATGTCGGAGGGCGGCCTTGATCAAGCTTCGCCAAGTCCTCTGCCTGAGGTCATACTGATCAAGCAGCCTGCCCAGGAGGGTTCTCATGCGCCTAAGATCATACTGCATCAATCCAGCAATGCCCTCCTGGAGAACTTGCACACAGCAGCAGCTGCAGGTGTGCCGGCTCCCGAGGTTATACATGTCATCACGAATGCCGGCAGTGTGTCGCAGGAGCATCCACCGCAGCTCAACCTGGCAGGATTTGCCGGCGGAGAGACCGATTCGGGTAGAAGCGCTCATGATCATGATGGCGGTCTGCTGAGCACGTTGATCATCATACTGCTCGTATTAATGACGGCTATTATACTTGGATTTCTCTACGTCTATCGGCGCTATCATGTCCAAAAGGAGGCAGTCATCTACAATGCGAATGGCACGATCACAACTCCATCGCATCCACATCCACATCCACATCATGTCGCCTCCCATTCGCATCCTAATCCAGAGGTTGTCATAAGTGAGTCAGCTGCTATGGGAAAAATCTTTCATGGTCCGCTGCCAAAACTACCAGCCGCAACTGCGCTCAACCAAGCCCAAACGAACGAGGGTATGTAAGTGTCGCCCGGCTGTTACGAGGGCGGTTCGATGAATAACCTGATATTTGTTGGTCTATCCAACAGCCACTTGAGAGAACCTACAGTTCTCTTCAAATTCTCAAGCTACCTATACCAAATATTTAATCTCACAGTTTTCGAATTGTGAATTGTGCAGTTATTTCTGCGAGATCAAGTCAAGTTATTCGTCGTATTGGCCACGTAGTTAGTCATCTGAATTTATCCTTAAAGGACTCTTGCAGTTTCTCCACCGGAACTGTATGACACTCCCAGCAATAACTCATCGATTAGAACGCCGCCCTATGCGTATGCTAGGAAAGAATCGCTTTATTCCGTAATTGCGCCAAAGTCGCGCAAGGGGAGTCTCGACTCGCATCTGTATGATGAGATACGATACCATCAGCAACACCACCAGCAGCAGCATTACCAACAGCACCACCCTCAACCACACACCTCGCAAATACGCTATCAACACTCCACCATAGCAGCTGCCTACTTGCCACCACTGATGCAACGCCAGCTGAACCACCAGGCCCAACACCACCCCCACCAGCAGCATCATCTATCGCAAAGCTCACATGTTTCCCACTTAATAATACCGCCGCAAGACTCCAAATTTCTACAGGTACCAAACCAGATTACAACACATAAAATTGCTCACTTATAGATTATTCTGATTCCAAAACGTTTCTGAAAAAAAAATAAATAATAAATAAAAATATATATCAACTTCCATTATAGTTATCTTAAGATCGAAAAGTATTTTTACGGATTCCGGAGATCAGGAATATCGTTGCCATATAATAAATTTAATACTTTTGTACAACTAACTGAGTATGAAGAACAATTCATTTGTTTTATAAATCAAATATAAGTTACATTATACATCCTTCACTACGATGTTACTTGATTTTAAATAAAATCGAAACTCATTTATTGTTGTTTAGGTATTTAGGGAAAGCGGGATCTTAGGATCTATTGTTTCCAATCGATCTTGCCTTTATGATGTGATTTCTGTAGGCTCCGTAGGTAGGTCTGTAGGTGCGAAGGTTGTTGTTGGGATTGTAGATTTCGATGTCGTGGAAATGGTTGAGGTATATATCGTTGTGGAACGTGTTGTGGATGGTGTTGTTAATTTAGTTGTTGTAGGTGGAACTTTCGTTGAAGCTGTCGTCGGTTTCGGTGCTGTAGGTGGTATTGTTGTAGGCTTCAGTGTTGTTGGTTCTGGAGTTGTTGTTGGTGGTGGAGGCTCAGGTGAAGTTGGTGGGGGAGGTGGCGGTGGTGGAGGTGGTGGAGGCGGTGGAGGCTCAGGTGAAGTAGGTGGGGGAGGTGGAGGAGGTGGAGGAGGTGGAGGTGGTGGAGGCGGTGGAGGCTCAGGAGAAGTAGGTGGGGGAGGTGGCGGTGGAGGTGGTGGAGGCGGTGGAGGATCAGGATCAGGTGGGGGAGGTGGCGGTGGAGGTGGTGGAGGCGGTGGAGGCGGTGGAGGGTCAGGTGAAGTAGGTGGGGGAGGTGGCGGTGGAGGAGGTGGAGGTGGTGGAGGTGGAGGCGGTGGTGTAGTACTTGTTGTGAGATAAGTTGGTGTATGACGAGTTGGCTTCGTATGCTTTGTATGGTTAGTAGGCTTTGTATGGTGAGTATGCTTTGTATGGTGAGTATGCTTTGTATGGTGAGTATGCTTTGTATGCTTTGTAGGCTTTGTATGGTGAGTATGCTTTGTATGGTGAGTATGCTTTGTATGGTGAGTATGCTTTGTATGGTGAGTTGGCTTTGTATGGTGAGTATGCTTTGTATGCTTTGTAGGCTTTGTATGGTGAGTATGCTTTGTATGGTGAGTATGCTTTGTATGGTGAGTATGCTTTGTATGGTGAGTTGGCTTTGTATGGTGAGTATGCTTTGTATGGTGAGTATGCTTTGTATGGTGAGTTGGCTTTGTATGGTGAGTATGCTTTGTATGGTGAGTATGCTTTGTATGGTGAGTATGCTTTGTATGCTTTGTAGGCTTTGTATGGTGAGTATGCTTTGTATGGTGAGTATGCTTTGTATGGTGAGTATGCTTTGTATGGTGAGTTGGCTTTGTATGGTGAGTATGCTTTGTATGCTTTGTAGGCTTTGTATGGTGAGTATGCTTTGTATGGTGAGTATGCTTTGTATGGTGAGTATGCTTTGTATGGTGAGTTGGCTTTGTATGGTGAGTATGCTTTGTATGGTGAGTATGCTTTGTATGGTGAGTTGGCTTTGTATGGTGAGTAGGCTTTGTATGGTGAGTATGCTTTGTATGGTGAGTTGGCTTTGTATGGTGAGTAGGCTTTGTATGGTGAGTATGCTTTGTATGGTGAGTTGGCTTTGTATGGTGAGTATGTCTTGTGTGATGAGTATGCTTTGTATGCTTTGTGGGATGAGTGGGTCTCCGTGTCCGGTGAGTTGGCTTAGGTGGCCTCCTAGTGCGGTGAGTCGGCCTAGGTGGTCTTCTGGTGTGACGAGTTGGTCTAGGTGGCCTCCTAGTGCGGTGAGTCGGCCTAGGTGGTCTTCTGGTGTGATGAGTTGGTCTAGGTGGCCTCCTAGTGCGGTGAGTCGGCCTAGGTGGTCTTCTGGTGTGATGAGTTGGTCTAGGTGGCCTCCTAGTGCGGTGAGTCGGCCTAGGTGGTCTTCTGGTGTGATGAGTTGGTCTAGGTGGCCTCCTAGTGCGGTGAGTCGGCCTAGGTGGTCTTCTGGTGTGACGAGTTGGTCTGGGAGGCCTCCTGGTCGGTCTGGGTGGCCTCCTGGTCGGTCTGGGTGGCCTCCTGGTCGGTCTGGGTGGCCTCCTGGTCGGTCTGGGTGGCCTCCTGGTCGGTCTGGGTGGCCTCCTGGTCGGTCTGGGTGGCCTCCTGGTCGGTCTGGGTGGCCTCCTGGTCGGTCTGGGTGGCCTCCTGGTCGGTCTGGGTGGCCTCCTAGTCGGTCTGGGTGGCCATCTGTGGTGAGTTGGTCTGGGTGGCCATCTGTGGTGAGTTGGTCTGGGTGGCCATCTGTGGTGAGTTGGTCTTGGTGGCCATTTTATGTAATGTGTGAGTGCCTTAAAAGCATTTTAGTTCAGCCTTAGTTGACTTTTATATTTTTTTTTCAGATTTTAAAATAATTACATTATTATCCGTACAAATACATTTATAGGCAACGCACACTTCAAAGGGACCGCATTTTGGTTCGCCATCATAATACTCTAGGCTAACGCACTCTCCGTTCTTACACTGAGCGTTCGCCCCAACACAATCTCTCTTACATTCTTGAAATGTAGGAAATATTTTGGCAGAGGCAGAACGGACAAGGAACAGTGCAATTGTAAAGTAGAGAAGTCCTGAAACCCTGTATCCCATGCTATATCCAATTTCACTTGTCTAATGTGCACTGCACAATGTTGTGATATAAACTACACAAAAATGGTTTGTGTTTTAACAATTTATATACCAAACGAATAATATAAAGTATGCTGAGGCTGCGGTTAGAATTTAAATTAATTATATTATATTATATTTTTTGAAATACGGGTGCGCAGAATAAAGCCTGTTTATAAACCAGGATTAGTCATTTAAATTAAATAAATTTAAAATATAAATGATTATTATAATCACTCATGCTCTCTACTGATCAAGAATACATATATATACTTAATATGTTCTGCCACGCCCCCTCCTCCCTGTTACATAATTTTTGCATCAAATTAATATATTATTTCAGGGAATAAAAAAACGATCCAAGCAGCCAGAATTCGATGAGTTAGCATAAGCGGGTAAGTCGAGCGTACGCGACAGTATAATGCCCTGTACCATGTCTACCATCTATATAACAGAATGTATTTCGATAATAATACAATTATATTATTATTCATTATTAATTTAAATCAACTTAGTGAGTAATGAATATATGTACCACCCAGCATAATGAAGTGATTAGTTTGCGACGAAAAGTCCTCTGAATCTATGATCACAAAGCCAAAAATGCAATTAGACTTTGAAAAATATAGGCAAAGCTTGATCTAGACACAAATTTAGGAGTGGAACGAGGGGAAAATTCAGCAAGTAAACAGGCGATAAGCTGAACGGCGTCATTAAAACTGATTACCAAGATTAAGAAATTAAATCTGATGCAAGATTTGAAGAACCATTTATTTTTAAGTTTGAGCTAATTTACAGTATGAATCAGATCTGAACTATGCCTTCGCTTGTTGGCGACATTCGATAAACGAAACGATACCTATTTTTATAGAGAAGAAATATACCAAATCCAAAGATACTTGTCACCAGAAATACTATTTCACTGATGGCCCAAGCACTTAGGTGCTTTCTTTTCGGCTTTTTGGTTGGTTTGGGCCTCAAGGTGGTAGTTGTTGGATGAAGCGTCGTTGTTGAGTTGTTTGCGATCGCATGAAAGCCTCTTGTTGTTGTATTGTGGTGCAATGAATGGAGTATTGTTGAAGCGATACCGGAAGTTTCAGTTGGAATTGTTCCAATCGAGTGGTGGACGGTATTGCCGTGATCTCCCTGAAGTTGAGTTTTCACTTTGCCACAGTTCTCCTCACATTCCTTCAATGTCCCAAGTTCTTGGCCATTAACACCAAGTAAAATCAAAAGTAGAATGGAACTACACACAAATTCGGAAAGCCCATATGCCATATTTGCTCAGTCGATACCCGACACGCTTATCTGAAAGTTCTATTGTCGACTAAGCAGAGACTGTTTACTTATTTCAATTATAAATACAAGTTACTGATCGATTAAATTATTTTTTTTTGCTCCTGCGGTTCCGATTCTAATGTGTACTTTTGCATGGTTTCGGATCAAATACGAGGCATGAGTACATTTCGGAGTTACCATCAACTTGGAATATAGATTCGTACATACTCTTTTATTTATACCCCATTGATAGAGAAGGTTTACATTTACATTTACTTCAATGTTACTTGAATATCAATAATTTATTTCGAATTTAATTATGCTGTGGTTCGTGTTCTATAAGAGCCACGATTCTTATTTCTATAGATCAGATATCCTCCGAGTCCAGCTAGACCAGCCACAAGGACGATAATTCCTGTAATTGTCCATGGGCTCATTCCAGACTTATGTGGCTTTCTGGTTGGCTTCGGCGTTGACACTGAGGTCGTAGTACTTGGCGTTGTTGTTGTTGTCGTGTTTGTTGTTGTCGTTTTTGTTGTTGTCGTTTTTGTTGTTGTCGTTGTTGTTGTATTGTGGGTGGGTGGCGAATGAGTTGTCGTAGTCGTTGTCGGTAAATGTGTTGTAGTAATATTATGGGAAGTTGGCAAGTATGTTGTACTGTTGGTACTGTTGTAAAAAGATGTTGTAGGATGGGGCCCCGTTAACAGTGTTGACGTTCTTTCAGTTGGCATGACACAGTTGGGAGCTCCAGGGACACCATCATTGCGATAGCCCGGCTTGCATATGCACTGGCTCGCTTCGCAAATTTGGGTAACCTCATCACATGGCGACTCACAAATATTCTTTACACAATCCTCGCTGTCTGGACTGTCTCCTTCGTGAAATCCTAGTTTACAAACGCACTTATGACCATCACAGCTCTTATTGCCGCCGCACTCTTCCCTACATCCTTTGGGGTCTGAATTAACCAGCTTCTGCTCCTCATTTGAAACCTCCTCATTAGGTAAAGCCATCCCATAAGCCGCAAACAACATCAACAAAACCAGCACCTTCGATTTGCTGCACTTCATTTTGGCTTCCGTTCCAATATGCAATGCTAATTCTATAAGCTTAAGAGAATGTCGTTCACAAAACTGAATAAAATTAATGAAGAGTTCAGCTTTTTATATGAGCATTCATATAAGAATTTGTTTTGCTGGTATACTTTACCATTAAATAAAACTTCCCCTATTTCAGTTCTTTAATGGGGGCTTCAGACCCGCAGTTCTTATTCTAAATACTTGTAATAATATAATTTATAAAATCAAACAAACTTTAGCGAAAGTTCAAGCCGGGTAAACCCGGATAAGAATAAGTAACGAGTAAAAGTAAGTAACGAGTTAGAGCTCACCAACCGTGAGTACCCCTACTTTCCCTACACGCTTTGTCATAGTTCTGCAAAACAATTATTAAATCTATCATTTATTTATTGCATTTCTGTTCTGCTTCATTTTTGAACAAGAGCAATACAAGCTAGAATGCTTTTTTTAATTTATACTAATAATAATAATAATTTATAATAATAATAAAGAACATGCTATCTTAAAAACTATGTAAAATTTTAAAATTAGTTGATCTACGTGGAGCTCATAGAAGTTTGGGTTGGGTACCACATTTTATTTCTTTAGTTGAAGAACGCTCCGTAAATATCATTTGTAGCTTTAAATATATATTCTTCTCTATTGTTGGTTATATATTCCTGTTGTTGGGTCTTTTTCAGTCGAGTACACCTTACAGAAATCAGTCAAAATCATATCAATAACAAGTCAGGCAGCTACAGTCGGGCGACGACTGTGGGAGACTCTGAACTAATCGGGGAAAGCAAAAAAATTAAGTAATATATATTATGATTAACTTCAATAAATACTTTTTATATCATTTTGTCGCCGCTCGAATTCGCTTCCTATTAAGCAAATATAAAACTAAATTTAAAGCCAAACAAGCTTAAGCAATGGTCAACTACTACTCATTATCGTTCGTTATTGGAAGAGAGCAGCAATAGTGAGTGAGCGCGCAAGAGCGAAGAAGGGGAAACAAACAACCGTTACTTTTTTTGCGCGTTGCTGTGTATACACGTATAACTGTAACTGTACAGCGCGCGTCTGTTTTTACTGAGATGCTTAATGAAAACTATGCTGACAAATCAAATCAATTTGTGGTTAAAAACGCGTCTTATGCATATATGTATCTAGCTTTTATAAAATTATTATTTATTATATTAACAAGTCAGGCAGCTACAGTCGGGGTACGACTGTGGGAGACTCTGAACTACAGCACGAGTTTTTGCATTTGTCATATATATATATATATACGAATTTCTAACGAAATTTGGTTATTGCTTTCTTTTAAATTCTTAACATTTTCTGATAAATAGGGCAAAATTAATAAATTATGTATATATAAAATAAAAGTAATTAATTTATAATTATTAAAAAATGTAATTTGGAATTGTCAGCAGTGGGATTCGAACTCGCGCCTTTGCGGCGTTTCTGGTTGTTGTTGTTCTAACTAAAGCAATTTTGGCCGCAGAGGTGCCATGAACCTGCTGATCATTCATTCCTTAATATCTTCTATGTTTATGATCCAATCGGGCTGAAATTTTCAGAAAACGTCCGCCAAGGGACATCCTCCATATGTGCCAAATCTGTCGGTAGCTTCAGTAATACGTTTTTCGATTTGCGGTGCGGGGGCGGAAGGGGCGTGGCAAAAATCTAAAACAAGCTTGATCTGCCTGCAAACTATACACGTGTTGTCACCAAATTTGGTTAGTCTAGCTCTTATAGTCTCTGAGATCTAGGTGTTCATACAGACGGACAGACGGACAGTCGGACAGACGGACAGACGGACATGGCTATATCGTCTCGGCTGTTGATGCTGATCAAGAATATTTAATAGGGTAATTATAGGGTCTGCCACGCCTCCTTCTGCCTGTTACGCACATTTCGCTTTCGTCAAACCTAATAGACTGTGAACTTTTAGTTCAGAGTCTAATAAAAGTGTGTTTCTGCATTGAAAATAAATACTTGAAGCGGAATATTTATTTATTTTCGTGCTGTTTTATACAAATAATTTCATAAATGGGAGAAACAGAGGAGAGAGAGAGAGAGAGAGAGAGAGAGAGAGAGATAGATGTGTGATGCTGATAAGGGTCGCATTCCAATAGCCGTAATCTTCAGCTGCTCATTCGCTGGATGAAACCAGAGCGAGAAACAACACACATACAATACAATGCCCTGGAACCGAGCGAGGCATTACTGATAATAGCAGCGTTGCTGACGCCGACAGCGACAGAGGCAGCGGCAGCGGCAGCGGCGCAGCAGCGAGAGCAGCTGCAGAGGCAGAACTCTACGGCGATATACAAATTCAGGGAGAATTCGAATCACTCAGTCAAACTCGACAGCGCCAAGAGCAGCATCATCTCTGCCAGCGGGAGCTACCGTAAGTGGATCGATATCAAATATGAGAGGACTCAATCCAAGGATTGATTGCTGGTGAGGCCTCATCCCATTATCTGGCCGTAGTGTGATCTTCTTTCAGACGCTGAAAAATACACCCGTGCGAGGCAATGGATCTACCATCTACTATCATCGCATTGAGCTGTGCTGCGAAGGATATCGTCCAGATCATTACACGGGACAGTGTGTGCCGGACTGCGCCCACAGCTCACCGGACAACTGCCGCAATGGTTTCTGCCGCGCTCCAGGGCATTGTGAGTGCTTTTCGGAGTTTGTGCGCAATGAGCAGGGTTCATGCATCCATACATGCCCCATTGCCTGTCAGCATGGACAATGCTATCTGAATGGCACTTGTGCCTGTCAAGCGGGCTATGTGCTCGACGAGGAGACACGCCTCTTTTGCCGCGCCCACTGTTCCAAGGCATGTGGCATGCATGAGGAGTGTGTTGCCCCAGGACAATGCGAGTGCTCAACTGGCTATCGACGCACAACTGAGCTGGGCTGCCAGCCCATCTGTGCTCCTGACTGCGGCTACGGCAAGTGTGTGGCGCCTAATCAGTGTGATTGCTTTCCCGGATTTATTAAGAGACCACAGCGCAATGTCTGCGAAGCTGAATGCTACATGTGAGTGATTTCCGTTTCCCGGATAACTAACATCGTATCATCATTTTCCCACTCCCTTCTCCTCACAGCAACTGCGAGAACGGCTTCTGCCAGTCGCGGTACAAGTGTCATTGCCGTGAGGGATATCGCTACGATGTGAACACTACCAGCTGCCTGCCCGAGTGTCCAGATAACTGTGGCCAAGGCAATGGAGTTTGCGTAGCTCCTGGTATCTGTCGCTGCTTTCAGGGCTATGAGCTGCGCGGCAGCAGCTGTGTGCCAAAGTGCGATAGGTGAGTTCATAGAGAGACAGGTGAGTTAGTAGTAGCTCTTCCCCTCTATTGTTAGTCTGTGATAGAACTTCATTGAGTTAGATAAGTGGAATAGGTAACTAGCATCTGATACTAGTAGTTACATCCAGTAATCTAGAAAGACTTCAAATTGTCTCAACTAAGCTTCTTTCACTTCCAGCTCTTGCGGATACTATGGCAAGTGCCTGGCTCCCAATATTTGTGGCTGTGGACCGGGTGAACAGCACTGCCTCTTTGGGAGCTGCGATGCCAACGGACATTGCCAGTGTCCGGCTGGGCAGACGCACTTCATCGACCGATGCCTGCAGCTGCAGCACATGCTGCATCAACAGAGCAGCAAGGAGGAGCGCAAGGAGCGAAATCAAGAGCTGAAATATGAATACCATGCACTGATTGGACGTCTGTTTAATTGGGATTAACATATGATCGAGTAGCTAAAATAAAGTACGTATTAAACGGGTTGACAGCTCTGACGTCCTTTGATGCCGCTCTTGATGAAGCCGGGCTTGCAGAGGCAAAAGTTGGGCGCACTGCAGAAACCATTGGGGCAGCCCTGGGGGCAGTGGGGCTGGCAGATGTTGCGCTGATGCTCATCCAAAACGAAGCCAGGCTTACACTCGCACTGGTTGTGTCCAATGCAGACACCATTTAGGCAGGGCACATCGCAGTGGGGCACACATTGAGCGCCCTTGCGATCCCAATCATAACCAGGTGCACATTCACAGGTGTCCGGCGCAATGCAGCGTCCGTTCTTGCAGGGTCTGTGCGAAGGTTTCTTGAACAACAGTATTCACATATTAGGAAAGAGCTACTCACTGCACGCAAATGGGTTCGCAGCGTCCCTCCACCTTCATGTATCCCGCATGGCAGCTGCAGTGTCCAGGCGCTGTGCACTGTCCATTGTCGCATTGCTCACAGACGGGGCCGCAGCTGCCATCAGCGCCTCGGCGATACCCCTCCAGGCAGTCACACTTGTTGGGTGCCACGCAACGTCCGTTGGCACAGCCTGGATTGCACTCCGGTTGGCAGTACTTCCGGCTAACGGGATCCAGAGTATATCCCTCGCGACAGCGACACTCGTTCTGCTCAGTGCAGACCCCGTTGCCACAGCCCAAGGGGCAGGTGGAGATGCACTTTCCCTCGACGGTCCGCACATGCTCTGGCATACAGACACAGGTATTTGGAGCCGTGCAGATGCCATTGGGGCAATTATCGTGGCAGACTGGCTCACAGCGGCGATAGATGTGCGGATTACGCTCGTAGCCCTCGCAGCAGATCTGAATCCGACTCATATCCGAGGTGGTGCCATTGCCCACGACATTGTCCCGCGATCCGTGGAGCAATGAGACAGTGCTGCAAGTATGGAGAGAGCCAGAAATAGAACAGAAGTTGGACACCAAATTAAACAGAATTAAAAACAGAAGAACAATTGAGAACAAAGTATAGGCAGCACTTTAGTGAACTTGCCAATTTCCACATTTCTCTCTTCTACCTGCTTAAAGTATGCCTAGTTAGACTCTGAACTAAAAGTTCAAAGTCTATTAGGTTTGACGAAAGCGAAATGTGCGTAACAGGCAGAAGGAGGCGTGGCAGACCCTATAAAGTATATATATTCTTGATCAGCATCAACAACTGAGACGATATAGTCATGTCCGTCTGTCCGTCTGCATGAACACCTAGATCTCAGAGACTATAAGAGCTAGAGTAACCAAATTTGGTGACAACACGTATATAGTTTGCAGGCAGATCAAGTTTGTTTTAGATTTTTGCCACGCCCCCTTCCGCCCCCGCAAATCGAAAAGAACGTATTACTGAAGCTGCCGACTTTAGATTTAATTCAGATTTGGCACATATGGAGGATGTCCCTGTGTGTGTCCCAAAATTGCCGCACAGGCGCGAGTTCGAATCCCACTGCTGACAATTCCAAATTACATTATGCACAAGACGCATTTTTAACCACCAATTGATTTGTCAGCATAGTTTTCATAAGCATCTCAGTAAAAACAGACGCGCGCTGTACAGTTACAGTTATAAGTGTATACACAGCAACGCGCAAAAAAAGTAACGGTTGTTTTTTTCCCCTTCTTCGCTCTTGCGCGCTCACTCACTAGTGCTGCTCTCTTCCAAGAACGAACGATAATGAGTTGAACATAGCTTAAGCTTATTTGACATTTAAATTTGCTTAATAATAGGAAGCGAATTCGAGCGGCCACAAAATGATATAAAAAGTATTTATTGAAGTTAATCATAATATATATTACTTAATTTTTTTGCTTTCCCCGATTAGTTCAGAGTCTCCCACAGTCGTAGCGCGACTGTAGCTGCCTGACTTGTTACCTTTGAATATGGAGAGAGCCAGAAATAGAACAAATTTCTACAAATTTCTCTCTTCTACCTGCTTAAAGTATGTCTAGTTACCTTTGAATAAATTATTTATTCTGTTTATTATCATCACAACAGAACTGAGTCTGAGTGGAACTATGATTACTTGATATCGTGATATGTTTCATTCACTTCATCTACACATATCATATACTCATAAGACTGAGTCTGAGTCCGACTATGCATCACTTCATTCACTTTATATCACATATATATATAGTATATATACTCATAACATTCACATTAATTGTATGAAATCCCACTGGGATTTCAATTTCAAGACGCACTTCATTATCAAGCCAGTGAGGATGTCGAGGTCGTTAGTTCAATGTGTTGATGTGTTATTTGTTTTTGTTTTTTTTTTTGTTTTTTAATTGCTGCGATAATAGTTGAAGCTTATGCAATGGGGGGACTTTACCTCCCAACCCCCTCCCCCACGACGTTGACTTACGGAACTTCCTTGTAGCAGATGCCACTGGCCATAGCTGAGCGTGTTTTATTGATAAACAATGCGGTCGCATCAAGAATTTGGGGTCCAGGAGTCACCGGGCTCAGCGGCTGCACGTAGTGTCCGGCGAACTGGTTTTGATTTGCGCCCTGATACGTCTCGGCGGGCACAAAATTGGAGTAGGTGCCGTAGATGTGTTGGGTCTGGGTCTGGGTCTGGGTCTGGCCATGGGTCTCAGCCTCGCTGGCATTGCCGGTATACTGCAGATTGGCAGAAGGCGGCTGACGAGTCTTGATGCCCGCCGTCTTAAACTGTGCCTGGCCACCCACGCAGAGGGCCAAGAGCGCAGTCAATCCGATTAGCAGCTGCCCCGATGACCTCATCGCTAATGTCGCTGTTGAAGAGGTTATTGAAATTTGTTTTCTAGAACTGCACACGTCCAAGCTTCACAGCTGCTGCACTTTAACTAACAGCAAAGCAATTTCAAATTATATATTAAATACTCAAACAAGTTGCGAATCGCCTGCGGCTCTCTATCATATTGTTGTTGCTTCTAATCAACAACTCACACTGTGTCTATCAATAAAGCGAAGGTTGCTCTCCCAACAGATGTGTCTTGCTGTTGTTGTTGTTGTTGTTTGTTGTTGTTTGTTGTGCTGGAGGGCACAACCTACGCTCAAAGTTGTTTATTCGCTTTAAATTTGAAACACAAAAGCTATCTGTCATACGCGTTCTTTTTTTAGACTATGAACTAAAAGTTCAAAGTCTATTAGGTTTGACGAAGGCGAAATGTGCGTAACAGGCAGAAGGAGGCGTGGCAGACCCTATAAAGTATATATATTCTTGATCAGCATCAACAGCCGAGACGATATAGCCATGTCCGTCTGTCCGTCTGTCCGTCTGTCCGTCTGTCCGTCTGTATGAACACCTAGATCTCAGAGACTATAAGAGCTAGAGTAACCAAATTTGGTGACAACACGTGTTTAGTTTGCAGGCAGATCAAGTTTGTTTTAGATTTTTGCCACGCCCCCTTCCGCCCCCGCAAATCGAAAAAAAACGTATAACTGAAGCTACCGACTTTAGATTTAATTCACATTTGGCACATATGGAGAATGTCCTTTTCCGGACGTTTTCTGAAAATCTCAGCACGATCGGTTCATAAACATAGAAGATATTAAGGAATGGATGATCACCATATTCATGGCACCTCTGCGGCCAAAATTGCTTTAGTTAGAACAACAACAACAAGAAACGCCGCAAAGGCGCGAGTTCGAATCCCACTGCTGACAATTCCAAATTACATTTTTTAATAATTTTAAATTAATTACTTTCATTTTATATATACATATATTATTAATTTTGCCTTATTTGTCAGAAAATGTTAAGAATTTAAAAGAAATCAATAACCAAATTTCGTTAGAAATTCGTATATATGTATATACATATGTATGTATACGACAAATGCAAAAACTCGTGCTGTATATGTATTGACGTTGCCGACCGAGCATTATGTAAGGCGGTGGCTCAAGTTATAAGACGTATGATTTGCGTGTGAGAGGTCTGCGGTTCGAATCTCGGTGCAACCCAAACAAAAGTTTTATGTTTTTAAAATTTTATAAAAGCAATATATATGCACAAGACGCGTTTTTAACCACCAATTGATTTGTCAGCATAGTTTTCATAAGCATCTCAGTAAAAACAGACGCGCGCTGTACATTTACAGTTATACGTGTATACACAGCAACGCGCAAAAAAAGTAACGGTTGTTTGTTTTCCCTTTCGCTCTTGCGCGTTCACTCACTATTGCTGCTCTCTTCCAAGAACGAACGATAATGAGTTGAACATTGCTTAAGCGCTTATTTGGCTTTAAATTAGTTTTATATTTGCTTTATTTTTTTGCTTTCCCCGATTAGTTCAGAGTCTCTCACAGACGTTGTACGACTGTAGCTGCCTGACTTGTTATGCTTGTTTCTGAGAATCAAATGAATTAATTATCAATGAAATTACTTAAACAAATAGATTGAATGGTAACCAATTACGACTGAGTTGTTAATTAGTAATATACTTAATATTAAAATAGAAACTTCAGTGATTTGTCATCCGTTAACAAATTATAAATATAATTGTAGATATTCGTATTATTAACTCAAACTTATAGGTCTTTTAACAATTCGTCATACGCAGATCAAATATATTTTATACATTGGGTATATTAGCTCGCATATCACCCACTAATTGAAAATAACAAAAGCATTTTTCCAGTTATAGACTTGACTTTTAGCATACATCATTCAGTCAGGGTATCTAAGGGCGCTGGGTATCTCGTAGTTGTGCTCGCTCGTTTCTAAGAATAAAATGCGAGAATTAACTGAATTACTCAGATAAGTTCCGATGGAGTTGATGGTTAAAATAAAATATATAGAATTAATTAATAAATAATAAATGTATTTAATTAATATCGGGTTGTTATAACAATAGTTATAGCTAATTGAATTTATGGAAAGCAATCCTATTTTATATCGATATTATACTAATTATCCCTTAATGTATAGATGCAGGTAATATTTATATAAATATTTAATTTGTTTAGCTTCATATATCCATAAGAATATTGTATATAAGGCTGTTGAATTCCTGTTCAAACTGCTGATCTCCTATATCAGTAAAAACCGACTTTGATTGAAGCCGTGATCTAGTTGAGATTACTATCTAAAATATTCTTCATTTTAGAATTACAGAAAGTAAATTGCGAAGATATGTGTAGGAGTAACATACATTGATGGTTCAAGGGTTAGCATAACTATTTATTGGATTCAACATGTAAACTATTCTAGATCAATGCTATTCTCCGTATTTGCGACAATGTGCCTCCACTTTGTAATATCCTGGGGCACACTCGCAGATGCCAGGTGCCAGGCAGACGCCATTGAAGCAATTATCCTGGCAGATAGGCTCACATTTGAGGATCTTCGAACTGCCACGATTCCGATAGCCATCGCAGCAGTAGGAGATCTGACGTTGCCTCAGTTCTGGGTTCAAGGTTTCAACACTGCAAAGGTATGATCTTGAGGTGAATTCTCTGTTGTAGATAGTTCAGTTGAATGTATCTACACTTGGGTCTTGTAGCAAATGCCTGAGACGCGTGACGCAATCATCTCACGCTCCCAGTTCTGATATTCGGTGAGAGAGTTCTTCCAGAACTGGCCACTTGTGTGCGTAGGAAGATTCAATGTTAAGCAGATTGTCAGCACACAAATGAATTGGCATTGTGTGATCATCTTTCTCTATTTGCTAGTCACTCGCACTCTCACTCTCTCGCTCTCGCTCTTGCGATTCTACTATCTCTTGGGAAATAAGCGTGGATCTGTCGCGATCCCGAGGTAAACTGAGCTGCAATCGTTTTAGACATTGCTTTTATAGAGAAGAAACTGTGTGATTGTTTGCTCGGAGATAGATAATTACATATATTTGGGCAGTGGTGTCACACAAGGGGTTTTCCAGACAAGAATGTGTATATTATTACTAGGAACTAGACATTATTTAGTAACAGCTCTGGGGCACTAGGCAATAACTCTTAAGCAATCCCCTTTCAGCTCCGCCCATGGCGCACTGATAGCAACCGCAGTGCTGCTTATTTCAATTTCTATACAACTTTTTCTTTTCCTTTTTCTTTTTCTTTTGTGCTTGACATCGAAAATGTAAATAATTATATTTTAATATAAATGAATTTATATATATATGTTATATTTCTGTAAATTGAATTTACTCTTATCGTCCACTCACGCCCACCACATGGAGGAGTCGAGCACATTGCTGTCACTCAGTATAAAGTGCTTTCCCAGCAGCAAATCGAACTCGTGCATCAATGAGGCATTCACTCGCGGCGGATTCATGGACGCATATGTGGTAACCGTATCCGGAGACATGCACTTGTCGATGAATCGCGTCTTGCCCTCCAGGCAGCGGCAACGCCCCTCAGCATTGCAGTAGCCATTCTCGCACCGCTGATAGTTGCTTTCCGTACCGGCCACCACAGCACATCCGCAGACGTTGGGCGCTATGCATCTGCCATAGAAGCCACAACCACGATCACACACCGCATCGCAACGCTGTCGATTCCTCACATATCCATTGAAGCACCGACAATTTCCCGGTGAGATGCAAACGCCATTGTCACAGTCATCCCCACAGTCCGGCAGGCAACTCGTGGTATTCTGATCGTAACGATATCCATTTTGGCACACGCAGGTGGTCAGATTCGCACAGAAGCCATTCTCACAGCGCCTTTTTAAAGGGGACAAATAATAGCGATAATATTAATATTTCTATTGGCAAGTAGTTGTAGTTGTTACTTGAGCCTCTGGCGAATTGCTCTCATACAGATGTCGATATAAAGAAATATTTATATAATAATATATATAAATATAATATTTATATTTCTATTGGTAATTAGTTGTAGTTATTACTTGAGCCTCTAGAGAATTGCTCTCATACAGATTTCAACATAAAGAAATATTTATATAATAATATATTTAAATATAATATTTATATTTCTATTAGCAAGAAGTTGTAGTTGTTTAGCCTCTAGCGAATTGCTCTCATACAGATTTCGATATAAAGAAATATTTATATAATAATATATATAAATATAATATTTATATTTATATTTCTATTGGTAATTAGTTGTAGATGTTACTTGAGCCTCTAGCGAATTGCTCTAATACAGATTTCGATATAACAAAACAGTTGTAAAGCGAACTAGTTTCTGCGATTTCTCTATCGCAACTAACAACTTCTTTCAAGTACACAACTCTTTGTTGAAAGACTCAAGGAATTGTTTGTAATTAATTGTTAAGTAAACTACTCTGTTGCAAAGTTCTCTTATACAAGTTTCTCTATAAGTAGTTCAGATATTGGGTTTCTTTTTATATAAAAATAGCAACTAGACTCAATCTTACACTTTGATGAATTCCTCGAATAGGAAAATGTTGTTCTTGATGTGATTCTTTTATAGAACTATTGAATGCCAACTAAGTATTGGACTCAGCATATAATATACAACACTTATATGTAGCATGTAGTTCAGATATTGGTTTCTTTTTATATAAATATAGCAACTAGACTCAATCTTACTCTCACTTTGATGAATTTCTTGAATAGGTTTTAGGAAAATGTTGTTCTTGATCTGATTATTTTATAGAACTATAGAATTCCAACTAAAGGTTGGACTCAGGATATAATATACAACACTTACATGTAGCATGTAGTTCAGATATTGGTTTCTTTTTGTATTTATATAGCAACTAGACTCAATCTTACTCTTAATTTGATGAATTACTTGAATAGGTTTTAAGGAAATGTTGTTCTTGATCTGATTCTTTTATAAAACTCTTGAATTCCAACTGTAGTTCATATATTGGTTCCTTAGTATTTATATAGCAACTTGACTCAATATTACTCTCAATTTGATGAATTTCTTGAATAGGAAAATGTTGTTCTTGATGTGATTCTTTTATAGAACTATTTGATTCCACTTAATGGTTGGACTCAGAATATAATATAGATCACTTATTTGTAGCAAGTAGTTCAGATATTGGTTTCTTTTTATATAAATATAGCAACTAGACTCAGTCTTACTCTCAATTTGATGAATTTCTTGAATAGGAAAATGTTCTTTTTGATCTGATTATTTTATAGAACTATTTGATTCCAACTGTAGTTCAGATATTGGTTTCTTTTTATATAAATATAGCAACTAGACTCAATCTTACTCTCACTTTGATGAATTTCTTGAATAGGAAAATGTTGTTCTTGATCTGATTCTTTCATAGAACTCTTGAATTTCAACTAATTGTTGGACTCATGATATAGTATACAACACTTACAGGTAGCATGTAGTTCAGATATTGGTTTCTTTTTATATAAATATAGCAACTAGACTCAATATTACTCTCAATTTGACGAATTACTTGAATAGGTTTTAGGAAAATGTTGTTCTTAACCTGATTCTTCTATAGAACTCTTAAATTCCAACTAAAGATTGGACTCAGTATATAATATACAACACATACATGTAGCATGTAGTTCAGATATTGATTTCTTTTTATATAAAAATAGCAACTAGACTCAATCTTACACTCACTTTGATGAATTTCTTGAATAGGAAAATGTAGTTCTTAACCTGATTCTTTTATAGAACTCTTGAATTCCAACTAAAGATTGAACACAGAATATAATATACAACACTTACAGGTAGCAAGTACTTTCACAGGAAGTGCCATTGACTCGTTTGTGGAATTTGGGGAAGCATTCGCATTGGTTGGGCGCCACACAGTGTCCATAGCCGCAGTCGGGAATGCACATGGGTTGACAGCCCAAGGCGTTGGATTCACGCAATCCTTTTGCGTAGCCCTCGGCACAGGCACATTTGCCCGGCTCAATGCAGACCTCGTTGTGTCCACAGGTGGCATTGCACTGCGGCTGACAGAAGCGTTGGGAGCCGTCCAGCTCGTAGCCCTTGTCGCACCGGCAGGTACCATTCAAATAGCATTGTCCATGAGGGCAACCCAGGGGCAGATGGGCACACAGTTGTTGCGATAGTTGAGGACAAAGTCATCGAAGCATTGACAATGTCCACCAGGCAAGCAGAAGCCATTCTCCTGACAACGTTCTCCACAATCTGGGACGCATCTACTCCAGTCGTACTCGTAACGCCGCCAGCCCTTGCAACACACCTCGATGACATTGAAATAGGGATTTACGGTACTGTTGCCCACGATTTTCACCTCCTTATCATATTGAAAGAACACTGCCCTGGGGATTACATTATCCCCGACAGGGAATGTTAATTATCAACTGAGTAATTCCCAACTTCCCATTGCACTTACGGCACTTCGCGGAAACATTTGGTCGGGTTGATGCCTCGTTGCGGCAGGGAGAGACCCTGTGGTATGATATAGGGCTTTCGAGTGGACGTCGTCGAAGAATATCGTCGCTGTTGAATCTGTTGCTCCCGCTGTTGTTGCAACAGCAGTTGTTGCTGGTGAAGGCGATGCTGTTCATCCAGCAGCTGTTGCTGCAACTGCTGTTCGTGCAACTGCAGCTCCAGGCCGCTCATCAGGCAAAGGAACATCAGCAGCAAACCTCCCTGAATGGCCAGCGTTTGTAATAGCTTGGCCATGGTCAACGATACTTCCCCGTTTCCTGGATTCTGTAATGTACTCTCGGTTGCAGCACGATTCTCGATTCTTGCCGCACTGCAGTGTTCAGCTCGCTGTTGTTTACTGTTGTTCCGGCGGCGGCCAAGTTGGAGAAACGGGTCAGCGCCTAATCGCTGCTGGGAGGGAAGCAGCGATAAGAGGACTGGCTTTTAATTAAATTATTATTAGCGAGAGACTGCGTTCCACTAGAATTAAGAGTACTTCAGCAGCAACAAGCGTCTAGAGCGCTAGAGAGAGCGAGATAGATGTAAAGAGAGAAGCAGAGAGTGAGAGACAGAGAGAGTGAGGGAGAAACAATAAGCATGTGGAAACTTGAATACATTCTATGCAATGTGGAAATATCATTTATATACATTTTTCACTTTGTTTCCCTTCTCATTCTACGCAGCAATAAATAATAATACAAAATAATAATTTAAAAATTATAAAAACAAATTACCCAGCTAACCAAATTTGCCATTTTCTTGAGATTATGCGAAAAAATGTTATTAAAGTATAATTAAAGTATATTATATTAAAGTATAAACTAAGGTTAAAAGAGAGTTGAATCTAAACACCTTAAAAAATTTATATACTTAATATTAATTTGAATTATTTCGCTTATTTTATAAACTTACACACTTCCAACTTAACACGTGTCTAAAGAATACTCTTCTAAAACAGATTTGAATGTTTCATAAAGATCGGTGCAGGAACAAGGAAGATATTGAGAGAAGAACGAAGAAGGAGCGCTTGGCGGTGGCCACAGGTGCGAGCGAGACACACATAGTACGTGTGTAAACAAGTGTGTATCCACATGTACACACATACACACAGATGCATAGAGCGCATGCTCATAGCAGCCACCTTTTTTGCATACTCGATTAAAAACTGTGTGTTACGTCACTTCATTTTGGAATTTGCCAACACTGTCAAGCATCACACTGCCGACAATTATGTTGCAACTCTGCAACTAATTCATGCTCAATATTGTGCAAATTATTAATTTATTTATTTATTTAACGTCGACTAACAGCAGTCGACCCAAGTATAAAATCAAACTCTTATGATAATTAAATTAAAAATAATTACAAATGAAATTTAAGTGTAAAAAATGAGTTTAAAATTTATGTTTAAAATAAGATTAATTTAAGTTTACATTTAAATATAAATTTCAAATTTAAAATCTGGGAAAATCAAAAAAGCGTTGATTGATCCAACATTTGTTGCGGGGATTGGGGAAAATCCAGAAAAACCCAATTAGATCACAATGTATCGAAATGTGGTTAGTGTATACTAGCTAAATAGTTTAGGATGAGCAACTTGATACTGGGAACAGAGGACTCTGAGCTGAATACATGAAAAAGCTTATTAGAATCAGCACAGAGTACTCGAAAATGTTAATGCAGAGCGTAGTTAGTGGTACATGCAGTAAGAGCAAGAGGCATAAAGTTGCGAGTAGGTCTAGAAGGAGCAGAGAAATTAATTCTATTTAATAACATAGAGGAGTCAATTTCACCATTGATTAGTTTGACAATAAACAAGTCAGGCAGCTACAGTCGGGATACGACTGTGGGAGACTCTGAACTACAGCACGAGTTTTTGCATTTGTCATATATATATATATATATATATATATACGAATTTCTAACGAAATTTGGTTATTGCTTTCTCTTGAATTCTCAACATTTTTTGACAAATATGGCTAAATTAATATTATATGTATATATAAAATAAAAGTAATTAATTTATAGTTATTAAAAAATGTATTTTGGAATTGTCAGCAGTGGGATTCGAACTCGCGCCTTTGCGGCGTTTCTTGTTGTTGTTGTTCCAACTAAAGCAATTTTAGCCGCAGAGGTGCCATGAACCTGCTGATCATTCATTCCTTAATATCTTCTATGTTTATGAACCGATCGTGCTGAAATGTTCAGAAAACGTCCGCTAAGGGACATTCTCCATATGTGCCAAATCTGAATTAAATCTAAAGTCGGTAGCTTCAGTAATACGTTTTTTTTTCGATTTGCGGGGGCGGAAGGGGGCGTGGCAAAAATCTAAAACAAACTTGATCTGCCTGCAAACAATACACGTGTTGTCACCAAATTTGGTTACTCTAGCTCTTATAGTCTCTGAGATCTAGGTGTTCATACAGACGGACAGTCGGACAGACGGACAGACGGACATGGCTATATCGTCTCGGCTGTTGATGCTGATCAAGAATATATATACTTTATAGGGTCTGCCACGCCTCCTTCTGCCTGTTACGCACATTTCGCTTTCGTCAAACCAAATAGACTTTGAACTTTTAGTTCAGAGTCTAATAACACACCCAGCATGATGCGTCGATTAGTTAACTAAGCGACTATAGCTTAGCATTAAATATTGGCGCGCAGTCTTCTTCTTCTTGCTCTTTTCTATAGCACAGATTTCGCAAGGTTTGATGAGCGCCCCGAAACGGTATTGAGAACATTTCCGAAATGCTCTGGCTGTGAAGCGGAAAACAACTGATAAGCGGGCTTTGGATTATTGGGGCAGTGGAGCAGCAGCGGATCTTGAGAATTTAGTTTGAATTTAGCAAGTGATTTGCAAGCTACACATGCGGCAAATTGTGTCGAGAATGTGCCCAGTAAAGCGTTACCAGGGGCTTCTAGTGCTGCTGTGCCTGGCCAGCATCACGGCAAACGCGAGCAGCTATTCGAAGTACGATACAAGGCCTGGTGGGCAGGAGGGGCAACCGCGACTGAACTACGGAGGCGGCAACAGGCAGGCATCTCCACAGACACATTTTCAGCGTCCTGGTGGGGGCAACTTTGAGCCAGTCGAGGCGGCATCCCAACGGGCGACGAGTCGTGAGTATTTGCTGCGTTCTCACGAGGCCGTTGCGAGTCCTGAGGAGCACATGTGTCGCATTTGGGTGCCGTAAGTTGTGCTGGATCTGGAGTAGTGTAGCCTTAGCTAATGTGTTGTGTTTATGTTCAGGACAGAGACGGTGTCCAAGTACCCTTTGGCCGATCTCATCGTGACGGACATGGCCCACAAGCTGTCCTCCATTGAGGTCTGCTGCACCGGCTATACTCCCACACGGCTACGTGGAGTGACCGTCTGTCGTCCCATTTGCGGATGCCAGAACGGAGTTTGCCGCGTGCCAGGGGAGTGCGATTGCTACGAGGGATTCGTGAAGAACGACAATGGGGATTGTGTGTTTGCCTGCCCCTTGGGCTGCCAAAATGGACGCTGCTTCCTCGATGGCAGCTGCCAATGCGACCCGGGCTACACTCTGGATGAAACGCGCCGCTTCTGCCGGCCCATCTGCAGCAGCGGCTGTGACAACAATCCCCGTCACAACTGCACCGAGCCCGAGGTCTGCAGCTGTGCCAAGGGCTATCAGCTGACCAACAATGGCTGCCAGCCCGTCTGTGATCCGGACTGTGGCATCGGTGGCCTCTGCAGGAACAACAATGAGTGCGACTGCGGCCCTGGCTACCTGCTCAAGGATGGCGTCTGCCAGACGGATTGCTATCAGTAAGTGCAAGTCTCACCTGTCTCACAATATGCTAGGTTAATTAGTAAACCTTACAGAAAGTGCCATAATGGAATCTGTGTGAGTCGCAATCGTTGCATCTGTGATCCCGGTTTCACTTACCACGAACAGTCCACGTTTTGTGTGCCTGTCTGAGGGATACCAACTACTTCATTATTTACAGAGAAGCCATTGATTTATTATTAAATAAAATATACAATATACAAAATATACTCGCAATTAATTAATTTATTAAAGATCATTGTGAATGCTCATGATGTCGACCTCGTTGTGTAGTCGAACTGTTGCCTGTTGACTCCTGTGCTTAAGGTACAAATGGATGACAGCCATTAGAGAGATCAAAAGTATGGAGATGATCGCACTCCACAGCAGAATCGGTGGCCACTTGGTAGACTTTGAGGTCGAGCTGCCCAGCGACTTGATCTTCGGAATGGAGACAGCCTGACACACAAAAGTTCTTAACTCTTTGTGGTCATCTACATCGCACAGCAGCTGAGTACTCTCCATTTGCTCAATGCAGCGACATTGAGCGAGATCTAGACAGGGCTTGTCATCATCATCTAGGCAAATGTTGATGCACTTGACGGGAGCTGCACTGTCGGCTGCTGTGAGCTCGCTCCAGCAACTGCATCTGGTGCATCTGGTGCTGTTCGTTGATGGTTGCATTGCAATTACATCAGGAGGTAGGTCGGATGTGGACGACCTGTCAGAGTCTGTAGTCGTTGCGAGCTGGCAGCCATCGGAGGTGTTCGTGAAGCCGGCATGGCATTCACATGTCTCTGGACCTACGCAGACCCCATTTTGACAGCCACTGCTACAGTTGGGCTGGCAGATCGAGGAGTTGCCCTCGACGGAAGGCTTGAATCCCGGGAAGCAACTGCACGTATCCGGAGACACACAAGTGCCATTCACACAGGTCTCCGCACAGCTTGGCCTACAGATGTGGCCCATTGGTGAGTCCTCGGGCTCATAGCCGAGATGACAGATGCAGATCTGTGGAGCCATGCAATCTCCGTTCTGGCAATGAGGCTCACAGATCGGCTCACAAATATGCTGGGAATCCTGGGCGAAACGATAGCCAGGCTCACATTCACATAGCTCTGGCTGACTGCAGTTGCCATGAATGCAGATTGTGCTGCATTGAGGCTCGCAGCTGTTCCTCGGACCCATTAGATAACCAGGGTTACAGGCACACACCTCGGGCCCAAAGCAATAGCCATTTGGGCAGCCCTGACTGCACTGTGGCTCACACCCTTGCTCTGACATATCATAGCCGGGAAAGCATTCGCACACGTCGGGAGACACACACCTGGCATATGCGCCACAGCCTTTTGAGCAGATCGGTTCACACAGGTTGTTCTCCCCCTGGCGATAACCCTCATTACACTCGCAGAGCTCAGGTGCCGTGCAACTGCCGTGCTCCTGGCATCCTGTGCTGCAAATTGGCTTACAGGTGTCATTCTGCAAAAGATATCCCTCATTGCACTGACATTCGCCTGGCCTCATGCAGCTGCTGTGGGGCCCGCAGTCAACATCACAGATGGGGTTGCATGCCCCCGTCTCATCTTCGGCCAGTTTATAGCCCGTTTGGCACTCACAATGCTCGGGCTCCTTACAGTAGCTATTTGCCCCACAACTGGACGTGCACACGGGCTCACAAGTCGAGCCATTTGAAATGCGTTGATAGCCCACTGCACACTCACATCTGTTGGGTGCGGAGCAGAAACTATGATCACCACACTGCTCCTTACATAGCGGCACGCAGTCGCCTTCAATGGCGATCTGCCGGTAACCCAGTTTGCATCTACAAAGACTGGGAGCCACGCAAACGCTGTTCTTAACGCAGTTTGTGCACACGGGATCGCAATCTACCCCGGAATACCCATGATCACAGGTGCATGTACCGGGAGCGCTGCAGTGAGTATTCGTGGAGCATGGCGTATTGCACACCGGCTTGCAATTGTATATTGTTCCATAATAGCCCGGACAGCAATAATACTCAGTTTCGAATCTGTATCTGGTCTAAAATGAAGTTATATTATTAAACATGTAAAATTTTATTCATTTGTGGAATCAGTTTAGCAAATATACATGGCCTAACAGGGTCAATCCCTGAACTCAATGACCAAAAAAATCTTTTAAGAAATAACGGGGTATTTTTACCAAAAACAAGTCAGGCAGCCACAGTCATGCGACGACTGTGGGAGACTCTGAACTAATCGGGGAAAGCAAAAAAATTAAGCAAATATAAAACTAAATTTAAAGCCAAATAAGCTTAAGCAATGCTCAACTCGTTATCGTTCTTTCTTGGAAGAGAGCAGCAATAGTGAGTGAGCGCGCAAGAGCGAAAGGGAAAACAAACAACCGTTACTTTTTATGCGCGTTGCTGTGTATATACGTATAACTGTAACTGTACAGCGCGCGTCTGTTTTTACTGAGATGCTTATGAAAACTATGCTGACAAATCAATTGGTGGTTAAAAATGCGTCTTGTGCATATGTATATTCATGTAAATTGATTTTATAAAATTTTAAAAACATTAAATTTTGTCTGGGATGCACCAAGCTTCGAAACCTCAGACCTCTCACACGCAAATCGTACGTCCTATAGCTTGAGCAACCGCCTTACATACTGCACGGTCGGCAACCTCAATACATATACAGCACGAGTTTTTGCATTTGTCATATACATATATACACATATACGAATTTCTAACGAAATTTGGTTATTGCTTTCTTTTACAATTTATGGGAGATATAATTCTCAATAAGCAAAGTATAGTTATCGAATTCAAATTGATTCGTTATCCGATTCAGTTTGGAAACATACCTGATCCCTCATCCGGTAAATATGAAATGGATAGTCATGTAATAGCGTTCTATAGTCGAAATCAGTGTTATATTCATTTTCGGTGTAAGTTATGGTTTTTATTCGCGTACACACATTTTCTCGTAATGCATGGATCGATTCTATAAAAATGCACACAAAAAGCAAACTTATCCAAAACTCGCTAAAAATAGTCATTGTTTATTTGAATGAAATCGAATGGGATACTCTGAATATACACACTTCCCTATATGGTCAGTTCCAAAGCGCGTTCTCAACTGGACTGAGGGGCGAGCTCAGACTTCAATATAATACGAAATCTTTTAGCTTTAGCTTTTCTACACATCCGTTCAGTGTTCTCAAATTGATAAAAACAAGCGGAATTCGAGAGCTTAGCCCAATATCAGCTAAGACTTCATATCACTCAGCAAAACCATAAGCCGAATGGACGTCTTTAAAGCAAATGCATATGACATTGAGAGTGAAGAGAAGAGACAAAAGATATAATCGAAGGAATTCTATTATTGAATCTTGCTTTACAGTGTACAAAGCCTTGGGCCACAAATTCGAAAATTATCAACTCAACTCATGTAAAAGCAAGTAAGAAAGCCTCAGCCGAAGTCCACGACTGCGAGATACCCTGTGCACGTATTTGCACAAATATATTTATATATTTATAAATGTATATTTAAGCATGTATATATATTTTAATATAATTATTAAAATTAGCATCTACAAGTATTTCTCCGCATTTCATATTTTGATATACATACATATGCATATATTAATGTGGGTTGGTAGCTCCCAGAGAATGGCAATTACCCTGGACAAGAGCGAATTAGAGAAGGCAACGAGCAGTATAAGGGCGAATTCACCCACAGGCGAATTCGCAAGCACAAGAGAGAGCAGAGAGAAGATATGCGTGAGAGAGGCCGAACGGGAGTGGGAATTCGGCCTTTGACGAGAACGGTTGCGAGAAGAACCACTGAAACGACGAGAGACGCGAAACTTTGTTTTATTATAATATTACTATTAGTTATATATCTTTATTCATTAAATAAACCCCACATTAATAATGTTTCAGATGCAGAGTATCGGTACTTAAATAAATGCATATTATTATTACATTTGAGGTTTTCTGTTTGAATTTGAGTGAGTCATTGCAGAGAACGATGACGGAGTAAATGAACAAATGCGATTACAAGACTTCTTGAAAATTCTTCCATTAAACAGGAGGAATTATTTTCAAATACAAATAAATAATATAATATTCAGATATTATTGCTTAAATATAGGAGCTATTGTCGATGCCCTCGAGCGTAGTATCGTATCTACGTAGATCAACATTATGTAGATCAGCTCCATCCGTGTCCGTATGAGGGCAATAGCTTGGCTTCTTGTAACGTCTGGCGAAAGCATAGGCCATACATGATATAAGTGATAGAACAGCAACAGTGCTGACCACGCCGAGAAACAGGATTATCCACATGGCCGTGGGACTGAAGCAGTTGCGACTATCCACATCATCTGCCTTGTAACCGGCTAGACATACACATTGATCTGGTTGGTCACAGTAGCTGTTATCGCCACATTCGATGGTGCACTTGGGCATACAAAGGTTTCCCTCGCTCTGGAAACCTTCCTTGCACTCACACTTGCCGGGACTCACACATTCACTGTGCTCCCCACACTTCGGCGCACATATTGGCACACAGGCGCCCTGGTCATTCATCTCGTAACCAGGGTGACAATTACATATGCCAGGCTGTGTACAAATGGCATTGGGTCCACAATTGTCTGGGCACGTGGGTTCGCAATTCTGGCTACCTGGCGTTGGGCGATGGTAGCCCTGGAGGCACTGGCATTGGCCAGGTCTAGGGCAATGCGTGTTCTCACCACAGGCATTGCACTTAGCTACACAAACTCCATGTGCAGTCATCTGATAGCCCTCATTGCACTTACATACTTCTGGCTCACTGCAGAAACTATTTTTGGGGCAATTATTGAGGCACATTGGTACACAGGCTCCCACATTATTCCGCTTGAAACCCGTCAAGCAATCGCACTTCTCAGGGGCTGCACATTTCTCGTTCTTGCCACATGGGACAGAACAGTTTGGCTGACAGACTCCCAACAGATCCTCCGTATATCCAGCTTGGCACACACATATTTCCGGTCTGGCACAGAATTTATTTAAAGCACATCCTTTGGGACATTGAGGTTGACAGCGACCGCTCAAATTCCTGTAACCTTTGACACACTCGCAGGTATCGGGGCCGATGCAATTCTCAAACTTTCCACAAATGGGCTTAGTACAAACGGGCTGGCAGAATCCGAGTTGATCCTTTGCATATCCATCTTTGCATTGACACGTGTTGGGTTTAACACAAGTTTCATTGGTTTCACAACGTGTGTTGCAAATCGGATCACAGTTGGATGCCTTTTGTGTGGATCTGTTGTAGCCCGCAATGCAGTCGCAAGCACCAGGACTCTTACATATGGTATTACTACCACAATGAAGGTCACATACAGGAACGCATCGCATCCTCGAACCACTCCAAAGCTCTTTGAAGCCCTTATGGCAAACACATATTGGTTGCTGGTTCCTCTTTTTCCACACACAATCCGCATTAAGGCTACACCTCGGCTCACATTTCGGCTTACAATCAATTGGATATTCCTCTTGAATCTAAACAGAAGATTTCCTACATTTTATTTATGATTTGTGCTTGGACCAGTGTATTATACCTCAATAATATTGAAATCCTCCGTTACTAATTTCTCTATTACACTTCCAGTTGTTTTCATTCGAAAGTGTGGCACAGTCCGTTGAATCACCTTGCTTTTGGGTACAAGCTCAGGTAAGCACCATGAATTATTCACAGCGCACTCACTATGATTCACATACATCAGGATCAGGCAGAGAAATGCCAATTCTCGCCCAACTTCTGCCATTATGCAAAGTGCGCTTTTCACTTGTAGTATTCTGAATTATCGTGTCAACGTTCGTTCTTAAACTAATTCACTTCGTCTGAGAAATGAGCACTTTAAATACAACTATATGTCGACATGACAGACCGCAAAACCACAACAGCCAGAGGACGTTGATTCATATTGAAAAGCTTGCTTCAGTCTCAGAATGCATCACATTTGAATTTATTTTGAAGATTTCACTGTGTAAGCGCAGCCAACTTCATGACGGTTTTTAGGTGTTTATTCGTTGAGTATGATATGGTCACACTGTTCGAGCGCGCTTTACTATTTGTAATCTGCCTAACTTTCCAGAAAAGATTTCATATTGTCTCAGTTTATTAAAAAATAAAACAAAAACAAGTCAGGCAGCTACAGTCGTACAACGTCTGTGGTAGACTTTGAACTAATCGGGGAAAGCAAAAAAATAAAGCAAATATAAAACTAATTTAAAGCCAAATAAGCTTAAGCAATGTTCAACTCATTATCGTTCGTTCTTGGAAGAGAGCAGCAATAGTGAGTGAACGCGCAAGAGCGAAAGGGAAAACAAACAACCGTTTCTTTTTTTGTGCGTTGCTGTTTATACACGTATAACTGTAACTGTACAGCGCGTCTGTTTTTACTGAGATGCTTATGAAAACTATGCTGACAAATCAATTGGTGGTTAAAAATGCGTCTTGTGCATATGTATATGCATGTAAATTGATTTTATAAAATTTTAAAAACATTAAATTTTGTCTGGGATGCACCAAGCTTCGAAACCTCAGACCTCTCACACGCAAATCGTACGTCCTATAGCTTGAGCCACCGCCTTACATACTGCGCAGTCGGCAACGTCAATACATATACAGCACGAGTTTTTGCATTTGTCATATATGTATATACATATATGTATACGAATTTCTAACGAAATTTGGTTATTGCTTTCTTTTAAATTCTTAACATTTTCTGACAAATAAGGCAAAATTAATAATATATGTATATATTAAAAATAATTGTAATTTGGAATTGTCAGCAGTGGGATTCGAACTCGCGCCTGTGCGGCAATTTTGGCCGCAGAGGTGCCATGAACCTGGTGATCATTCATTCCTTAATATCTTCTATGTTTATGAACCGATCGTGCTGAAATTTTCAGAAAACGTCCGAAATAGGACATCCTCCATATGTGCCAAATCTGAATTAAATCTAAAGTCGGTAGCTTCAGTAATACGTTCAGTAATACGATTTGCGGGGGCGGAAGGGGGCGTGGCAAAAATCTAAAACAAACTTGATCTGCCTGCAAACAATACACGTGTTGTCACCAAATTTGGTTACTCTAGCTCTTATAGTCTCTGAGATCTAGGTGTTCATACAGACGGACAGACGGACAGACGGACAGTCGGACAGACGGACAGACGGACATGGCTATATCGTCTCGGCTGTTGATGCTGATCAAGAATATATATACTTTATAGGGTCTGCCACGCCTCCTTCTGCCTGTTACGCACATTTCGCTTTCGTCAAACCTAATAGACTGTGAACTTTTAGTTCAGAGTCTAAAAAAAGGCAACACAAGGGTGCGAGCGAGACAGAGCGAGCGACTACGATACATGCTTATATAATGAACATATGTATGTATGTGTAATGTAAGTGTGTTTACGCTTCATAATATCAGAATATTTCCAAGTCTTGGGCAACAAAGTCTTTCAAAATATATGCTAATTGTTGCAGTTTGGCATACATTAAGAGTGACATTTGTCAGTGTTGGTTAATTCTAAATTGAAGTGACGTAGCACTCAGCTTTTGATCGAGTATGAGTAAATATGTAGAAGCTCCCAGCTACATATGAAAAGATACGCCCATAATAGCACATCAAAGCAATTCAATGTTCAATTTTATTTTCTTTCTTTCATTCGGAATAACTTCTCCCATTTCAGGACAGATCTCTATAAAACTGTGCTTTCAAATAGTGTTCCTTACACCCAGTACTTTACAGTACTTGCTGGCATTACAAAGGTATAAAATTTTATAATTGCAGTTGCAATGTTTTCTGTTATACTCAAAATACTTTATTAGGAACACTAGCACAGGGTATTATTCTGTCGTACGAGCTCGAGTGATCCATTTGTTTCTTATATATAAGAATGAATGTGAATGTTTTCTGTAATGATTTTATGATTAATTGAAATTGCTCAACATATTGTTGAAGTTCTTAATCTATACAAATTCCATTAAAGAACCACAAACATTATTTACAACAAAGTGTTGTTTATAAATAAATCGAACAACTGATTTCATTTAACTTCTACATCAGTTGGTGATAAGCGAAATCTCCGAACATATATGCCAGATTCAATGTTAAGGACCTCGACGTGCACTTGAAGTCGTCTCATCGTAATCAACAGCCAGCTTGAGGAGATGCAGATGCGACTGTTGGGTTCAACAAACACATAGGCATATATAATATTATTATTGTATATATATCTATCAAACACTGATAAGATGTTCTCAAGTCCAGACAATTATGTTCATTGCGTTGCAATTGGAATTTCATTTGACAGTTCATTTGTAAATTGTGCCTTAAACCGAGTGGAGTGAGTTCCCAGACTTACCATGTGGAGACTCTTAGTGCTATGTTTGGTCAGTACCACTGTGCTTTGGCTGCAAATTGATGGCTGTGTCGAGCGCGTGCCGTAAGTACTTATCAATGTGGACAATGTGAGATCTCCTCAGTGCTAACCCAAACTAATTACTAATTACTAAGGGTAATGAAATTGAGGGTCAACCTGGTGACGATGCGCAAATATCAGGGCCTAAGCAATTGTACCCACGACTGTGGACCTCTGGTGGTGCGACCTATAAAAGAGGTGTGTATTCTCAATGAGTTCATAAGGATCCCAATTCCTACTCCTAATTTCAATGTGAGCACTGCAGTCAAGTCAACTGGACTTGGATTGAGCTAAGATCGGAAGATATATCTACAAAAGTATAAACTATTACATCTTACCCTTTCTAATTGCGTTTCGAAATAGTCAACGTCGTGTAGCTTCGTTCCTGCACTTTTCAACACTATTTATATCATTTCAACATTGATAGGCTATTCTTTGTCAATTCTCTTCAATTTCATTCAAATTGAAGATCGGAATATATTTTTACATAAATATATCATTGCTATCTCTTACTCATTGCCTATACTCAACGTCATGTAGTTTCATTCCTGCAATTTCCAACACTATTTATATCATTTCAACATTGATAGGCTATTCTTTGTCAATTCTCTTCAATGGTTCATTCAATTTGAAGATCGGAACATCTTTCTACATAAATATTCATTGCTATCTCTTACTCATTGCCTAACGAAATAGTCAACGTCATGTAGTTTCATTACTGCAATTTCCAACACTATTTATATCATTTCAACATTGATAGGCTATTCTTTGTCAATTCTATTCAATGGTTCATTCAATTTGAAGATCGGAACATCTTTCTACATAAATATTCATTGTTATCTCTTACTCATTGCCTATAGTCAACGTCGTGTAGCTTCGTTCCTGCACTTTCCAACACTATCATGTTAATTATATCACTCTTACATTGATAACCTCCCCACTTCTTTATCAATTCTCTTTCATAGACATACATGTCCGTTGATCTCGCCTGCTGCGAAGGCTACGATCGAATTAATGAGACGTAAGTGAGCTTATCTATTTGAACCTCGAGCGATGCCTTAAGATGCTTCTATGATTTCAGCGCCGAGTGCTTACCCAAGTGTGTAGATTGCGGTGCGACGGGCAAGTGCATTTCGCCGGGATTGTGCCACTGCGGCGAGGGTTACAGTAACCAAAAGAATCGAAGTGTCTGCGAATCCGACTGCAGTGAAGCCTGCATTAACGGTCGATGCAGCACATGGGATGACTGCCAGTGTCTGGACGGATATCGATTCCGAAACGGCAGTCAGAGCATTTGTGAGCCGATCTGCACCGTTGACTGCACCAATGGGCACTGCGTGGCGCCACAGAAGTGCGAGTGCCACTCGGGCTACCAACGCAATGAGACCCTGGCCAAGTGTGTGCCCATCTGTGAGGAGAAATGCGAGCATGGCGATTGCGTAGCGCCCAACGAATGTTCATGCCACACGGGCTACGAGGCACGCTTGGATCACCCCAATCGTTGTGATCCCATCTGCAGCAGCGGCTGTCGCAATGGACTGTGCCTTGAGCCTGATCGCTGCGCTTGCAACGTGGGATTTGCGCATGTGAATGGTCGCATCTCGGATGGCTGTGAGCCCACCTGTCAGCCGGGCTGTGTGAATGCCACCTGTGTGGGGCCCGATCTGTGCCTCTGCAACCAAGGTCATGTGCCGCTTAATGGCTCTCACACCGTCTGTGGGCCGAGTTGTCCCCGTGGGTGTGAGAATGGCTTCTGCAATGCCCCGGGACGCTGTGAGTGCCACGAGGGCTACATTCAGCTATCGCCACATCGCTGCACACCTGTTTGCCATCCTGCCTGTGGCTCCAATGCGCATTGCATCGCACCCGACATCTGTCAGTGCGACGAGGGCTTTGCCCCGATCAATGGCAGTCTCAGGGACTGCGAACCCTACTGCCAGAAGTCTTGCCACAACGGCATCTGCAGTCGACCGGGAGTTTGCTCCTGCCTCGCCGGCTACGAGCCGCTGACCTCCTCCTATTGCGTACCCAGATGCAGTCGACCCTGTGTCCTCGGCATTTGTGCGGGACCGAACCGATGCCGTTGCTTCACCGGCTACCGACCCAGTGAAACGGATCCCTATGTCTGTGAGCCCATCTGCAGTGAGGATTGTGGATATGGTCACTGCATTGCCCCGGAGATCTGTAAGTGCGATACGGGCTATGCAAAGCGCTGGCCGAGCGGTGCCTGTGAACCCTACTGTGCCCAGAAGTGTATCAATAGTCGTTGCGAAGGCGGCACGGGTCGTTGCCGCTGCTACAATGGGTTCAGCATGCGTCCAGGCTCCAATTCCATCTGTGATCCTGACTGCATGCCCGCCTGCGTTAATGGAAGCTGCGTCGATCCGAATCATTGCGAGTGCTGGGAAGGATATGAGGACACCAAGCATTCCCACCTGTGCGCCCCCAGCTGTAGGCCTGCCTGCGAGAATGGACGCTGTGTGGCGCCAGGACGCTGTGAATGCAACGCTGGTCATCTGGTTGCCAACTCAAGTGAGCCGCACGTGTGTCAGGCGCAGTGCAAGGAGCGCTGCATCAATGCCGAATGCCTCCGTCCCGATGACTGCACCTGCCTCACTGGCTACAAGTTCATAGAGGGCAGCAGCACCGAGTGTGCCCCTGTCTGTAATCAGGAGTGCCCCAGTGGCAGCCTCTGTGTTGCCCCCGACATCTGTGATCAGAGTCCGTACCGCGAGCTCTCCACCGCAGGTGCCAGCGGCCCCACCTGTTGGGCCATGCTCGGGCTGGCTCTCCTTTGCTGTGTGGTGCTAGTGATGCTGCCCCTGCTACTGATGCGGCACGTGCAACACCGCCGACGACTGCAGAACGACAAGCATCGGGTTCACCTCATCGAAAATCCCAGCTATGGTGTCTGCCTGGCAGCCAGCGACGAGCAGTCCAACGAGAGTCAAGGGATCGGGTTGGGCGACTAACAACTAACAAATACATAGCGTAAGTCAATAGATCTATCTATACAATCGATTACTATCGATAGAAACCTACAATCTCTAGCATATCAATACGTCTTATAGAACTAAGTATACCCTGTTAAAATACCTGTTGAATTTGAAAATATTAAGAAATATTAAATGACTATATTAAAAACATTAAATATTAAAAGTTATGTGTTTTACTTTTACGACTGCCCAATTATGCTCAACTTAAGTCAAGGAAAAACTACAGCCGAGAGTATTACAATACCCTGTACTAGTCTCTATATTTACTAGTCTAAATATTTTTAGCAATCAATATTGTGGCTTGGGCTTGCAACATCGTCTTCAGCAACAATTTTGAAGTGACGTAGCACTCAGCTTTTGATCGAGCACATGTACAAACACAAAAGCTTGCAGCTCAACTTACATCAAGGAAAGACTACAGCCGAGAGTATTATAATACCCTTTACTAGTCTCTATAGAAGCACAAATATTTTTCGAAATCAATATAAATCAAGGAAAGACTACAGCCGAGAGTATTATAATCCCCTGTTCTAGTCTCTATAGAAGCACAAATATTTTGAGCAATCAAAAACGTGGCTTGGGTTTGCAACATCTTTTTCAGCAAGTGCATACTATACAATTTTGTAGTGACGTAGCACTCAGCTTTTGATCGAGCACATGTACAAACACAAACGCTTGCAGCTCAACTTAAATCAAGGAAAGACTACAGCCGAGAGTATTATAATACCCTGTAACAGTCTCTATAGAAACACAAATATTTTTAGAAATCAATATTGTGGCTTGGACTTGCAGCATCATATTCAGCAAGAATTTTGTAGTGACGTAGCACTCAGCTTTTGATCGAGCATATGTACAAACACAAAAGCTTGCTGCTATAAACATACAAAGAATTCACAAATACGTGGCTGTATGTATGTGTGCACATTTAGATGCATATGTATGTGTATGTACAGTGTGCCACTAAAGTCACCGTACTCCCTATACATTTTTACCAAACACGCTGTAACTTTTCTGGTTAGTGCGACTTACTTCTGCTGCAATCTTTACTGCACTGCTAAAAGGATCCTCATCCACAAAACCCTTTATTTGGCGCTTGTCACGATCTGAAAGTGCAGATGGTCGGCCAGATCTCCTATTATTTTCAATGCGCCCTTCATATTTAAAGCGGCCAATTGATTGATTTGCTTTTTGACAATTGTTTGGCTATTTCCGCATATGATTTTCCGAATTTTGTGTGGAGCTCTAAGATGTGTGCACGTTCTCCAATGGTCAATTCTTTTCACGGCCTTTCCAAATTTCGTAGAGCTCAAACAACGCACATTAAATATTATGACTTTTAAACTTTTTCGGTACATGTTTTTAAAAGTCCCGTAATTTCTAAGAAGAATGTTGGCGCCAGACAGCGCAAGCAAACAAGAGTACGTAGACTTTTGTTGAGGCAAATATGTGAGTGTGTTTTGATTTTTAGTAATAACATTAGACTAAAATAATAATTTAAAATAATTTTAAAAGTATTTTAAAAAAGAAATATTGTTTTATAAAACTGCATTAAAATTTTTTTGTTTAAAATGAATTTGAAAAAGTTACAGCGTTTTTTGTAAAAATGTATAGGGAGTACGGTGACTTTAGTGGCACACTGTATGTGTTATATTCTTTCCGCAAGATTTTTGGAATATCTCTCTCATTTCTGGAGCGATCTATATGAAACTTTCACATGTGTATTAAAAGAGTATTCCTTATACAACTGTAGTGTTAAAAGTGTCTCCTTTCAGTATTACCGTCTATAGTTAGCTTGCAAATAGCTCTAGCTCTTAATAGTTGCTGTGAACGACGCGTTATAGAGATAGACAGACTGACGGACAGATACAGGGTCAATGCTCAATCGATTTGGCTGTTCATACTGATCTGTAATATACATATATATTTCTTAGGGTCGGATGAGTCTCCTTCTGCCCGTTACAGAGATTTTAGATATATATATGTATGTATGAATTTATGTTCAAGCTTAGTGCGTACATGAATGAGTGAGACTGAGTGTCACTTATGGGAAATATAATTGATGTATTTATGCTGTGCATTTGATGTACACTCATTACATACATACACTTATTTACACACAAATGGAGGCGCTTGTTCCCGATCGCTCCGTGTCAGTCGAGTCAGACATCAATCAATTGACTCGTGTGTATGAGTCACGCACTTTTGCTCAGAGTTAGTTTATTCCCTGCTACAGGGTATCATAAATATGTACAGCAAATAACTGAAAGAAATTGCAAGACTAAAGATTGCTGTAAATATAGATTAACTTTAATATTTCTTATGGCTTGGTTTCGTCTCGTATCAATCGGTTTCTCTACAGAACTAGTTCAATCCATCCATTGAATTGGTAACTTGAGAAATGCTTAGCATTTTCGTTATATCGAAATATAGACATATAAACTATACTAAACTATACTAGGTATGTGGGGTATATTATCTTATAGATACGGGACTAACCTAAGGCGTACATCTAGTAATAAATTACAGACATTTATGTAGTACATAATACTCTTGTCGAAAAGCATTTGTTGAATGTTTTCTCTAATTATAGCAATAATCGGAATAAATTTCCGAATGTTTCCATTTCTACACGCAACCTAATGGAAATGTTACCTTCAACTCGAACCCAACAAATTGGCTACTTAAGATTATTTGTAAATATAATATGCATTGGTATAACTCGGGACCTATCCCGGTGTTATACGATGCTCCATTATTCGGGTACTTGCCCCCAACCCGCCAATAGAATCTATGAACACAGTAAGCTTTCTGTTCCCGTTTGAGTTCCTCACTAGAGAAAAGTCTCCGCTTGAGGCTTCCTCAGATGCCTTCGCCAGCTGCCCCAGAACACTTGACCATCGCCTGGTCATGGGGGAGCATCATTGGGTGCGGCTGGCGGTTTCTCCGGTCGCAGTTGAGCTGGTGGCGTCACCAGAAATCCACTCGAGACACCAGGTAGGGGCATGCCCAGAAGTGTCGCGCCTCCTGCGGCAGCATTGGCCGAGTCACCGTCCTCCATAATGACCGAACTATCTGCCGCAGAGGGTATGGTGGGTAGAAAACGCACTCCCAGACGCGGTGGCGATGAATCCTCCTCCTCCTGCACGGCCTCCTGGCGCACCAGTCGTGGTTTGCTCAGAGTCTCATGCTGTTGCTTGCCATTGTGAGCTGCAACAATAAAATTAAGAAAGTTGAGTTGATCTTTGAGATATAAATGTAACAGAGAGTTGCAGTCTAACTGAGTGGCAACGCCCTACGATAAGTGCAACGGAGTGGCAAGGCCAGAGAGAATAGTGCAAGAAGCCGCGGATGCAAGAGGTCGATAAGAAGCAAGGAAGATAAGCGAAGAAGAAGCAATTACACTGTATTCAGTTACACTTGGATCCTACTTAAACTATATAATAAATTTGTTTCTCTTTATCCCTCTCTACTTACTTAGTTTTCTCTTTCTCTCCGACTTCTCTAAATCGTCTCCAACACATTATCATCACACTAAATCTGAATTAATCTGTGAACAACTTAAGTATTTATTTAATAAGTTTGTCTCTCTTTGTCCCTCTCTAGTTTAGTTTTACCCTCGTTTCTTTTCTCTCTGACTTCTCTAAAACTTCTCATCACATTATCATTAAACTAAATCTGAATTTAAATATAAGCAACTAAAGTATTTATATAATAAGTTTGTCTCTCTTTATCCGACTCTACTAACTTACTTAGTTTCTCTTTCTCTCCGACTTCTCTGACTTCTCTAAATCTTCTCCATCACATTATCATTAAACTAAATCTGAATTTATATATGAACAACTAAAGTATTTATATAATAAGTTTGTCTCTCTTTATCCGACTCTACTAACTTACTTACTTTTCTCTTTCCCTCTGACTTCTCTAACTTCTCTAATTCTTCTCCAACACATTTTCATCACACTAAATCTGAATTAATCTGTGAACAACTAAAGTATTTATATCATAAGTTTGTCTCTCTTTATCCGTCTCTACTTACTTACTTACTTTTCTGTTTCTCTCTGACTTCTCTCAATCTTCTCCAACACATTTTCATCTCACTAAATCTGTATTAATCTGTGAACAACAAAAGTATTTTCAAATATTTTGATATCATACTGCAGCTATCAACACTTTACAATCTATCAATTCTTATGGCTCACGTTTCCTTCTTCTTTTCAGTCTCCTCCTTGTTTCTAACTTTGCTAATTACTAATTACTCCTTGATATGCGTAGAGTTAAAAGAAGAGCAATTCATCAAATTTGTTATATATTTTTTTATATTTCTCTAATTATATATTTATATATTTATAATTATATATTTCTCTAATTATACAAATGCTGCAAAAGCAAGAAGAAAATCTGTTCATCAAATTTGTTGTAAATATTATATCTCACTTGCATCCCTCTGTCTCTCTCTCTCTCTCTCACTCTCTCTCCCCACATTAATCGATTATCGAAGCATAAGAAATAACCAATGTGTTGAACAGATTCTCTTTATGCTCCGATTAAACTTCGATAAATATCAACAAACTTTATATGAACATTGCAGATCCCTCTCTCTTCCTCTCTCTCTCTCTCACTGTCTCTTTCTCTCTCTATATCTCTCTCTCTCTCTCTCTCTCTCTCTCTCCTCACTATTTCTCTCTCTCTCTCTCTCTCTCACTCTCTCTCTCCAGTATAATCGATAATCGATTCTCTTTATGCTCCGATTAAACTTCGATAAATAGCAACTAACTTTATATAAGCATTGCAGATCCCTCTCTCTTTCTCTCTCTTTTCTCTCTCTCTCTCTCTCTCTATATCTCTGTCTCTCTCACTCTCTTATATCACTGACTCTCTCTCTCTCTCTCTCTCTCTCCCTCTCTCTCTCCCCAGATTAATCGATTATCAAAGCATAAGAACAAATGTGTTGAACAGATTCTCTTTGTGCTCAGATTAAACTTCGATAAATATCAACAAACTTTATATAAACATTGCAGTTCCCTCTCTCTTTCTCTCTCTCTCTCACTCTCTCTTTCTCTCTCTCTCTCACTCTCTCTTTCTCTCTCTCTATCTCTCTCTCTATATATATCTGTCTCTCTCTCTCTCTCTCTCTCTCTCTCTCTCTCTCTCTCTCTCTCTCCTCTCTCTCCCCCAGATTAATCGATTATCAAAGCATAAGAACAAATGTGTAGAACAAATTCTCTTTATGCTCCGATTAAACTTCGATAAATAGCAACTAACTTTATATAAGCATTGCAGATGCCTCTCTCTTCCTCTCTCTCCCTCTTAAGCTTACATATTTGAGCCAGGCCATCGCACAGTAGTCTTACCAATTATCGAGGGCAACGGAGTGCTGCTTCCAGCACTTGAACGCGACAGACGGAATGTGGAAGTGCTGGCCGTTGTGGCCGATGCGGATGAGTCGTTGCGGGAACTGGACAGATTGGAGTCCTGGGAGGTCTTTCTGGTAATCAGCCAGGCGGAGTGGCGGCGCCGTCCGTGTGCATGGCCCTGTCCAGGATCCATTAGCTTCAGCGGCATGCTGCAGTTCGATTGTGGCGCTGGCGTCGATGAGTTGGCGCCATGTCGCCAGCTGGAGCTGCGGGAGCTGCAGAAGTTTTCGCTGGAAATGGAGCTGGCGCGATTCTTGCGCTGCTGTCTCAGCTCTGCGAACTGATACTGATAGGGATTGGCCGCGGCGGCGGTGTAGGCACGCTGGCGTCGCTGCTGGGGCTGGCGGCGCTGCTTACGTCGGCGGTGGCCGCAGCAGAGGCGCTTCAGGCGTTGCCACAGCGTCGGTGTCTGCTCCATTTTGTGCCAATTGGGCATCTCACTGGGCAGCATTCTCAGGCAGCGGCAGCCGGGCGGATGAGCCACCGCAGCGGCAGGAAGCAAAGGTGGTGGCAGGTCACCGCCACGCTTGCCACGTGCGGCACGTGCTGCACGTGCGGCGGTTGTGCCACCGACGCGCGTCTCCTCGAAATGCTTGCAGAGGGTTACGCAATCCTTTTTGAACTGCTTCGTCATGATGGCGTAGAGAAACGGATTGCAACAGCTGTTCAGCGGCAGAACAAACACCGTGAAGATCTTGGCCTCCTCCAGGGAGATCAACTGCAGTCCGAAGATGGCCGTAATGGAGAAGAAGGCTATTGGTGACCAGCAAAGGAAGTCCGTGAACACCAGCAGGGCCATTCGCTTGGCAATCCTCGAATCGTTCGTGTTCCAAGCCTGGCTGCCCCGGATGGCCCAGTACATCTTCAGGTAGCAACCCATGAGGGTGAGGAAGGCGCATCCATTGATGAACATCAGGCTAATCACATAGGTCAAGCTGGCCACACCCGTTGTCGTCTCGAACGGCAGGCACACTGCAAACTTGCGATAGTCGGAGACGCCCAGCAGCGGAAGCAGAGCCATAAGCAGGGCAAAGATCCAGCCGAAGCTCATGATGTAGCCCGCCTGCCGCAGGGAGAGGCGCTTGTTCAGGTGGATGGCATGGGTGATGGCATAGTTCCGTTCCAGTGTGATTACCGCCAGAGTGTAGACCGATAACTCGGAGCTGAGCACCGCCAGAAATCCAGCCAGCTGGCAGAGCAGCGACATCTGCCAGGGTATGGCAAACATGCGAAACTCCCCCAATGTAGCAGCATCCACAATGGCCAGGATGCCCAGGTAGATGCCCATAAAGAAGTCAGCGGCAGCTAGATTGCAAACCAGAAATCTGGGTACGTCCATCTTAGATCTGGAACAAACGAGCACAAAGACCACGGTGCCATTGCCGAGCAGTGCTAACAAGAAAATGACCCAAACCCCACAGCGCAGTGTCCACCAGTCAAAGAGATCCGCACAAGGCAGAAACGGACCAGGCATCGGCAAACACTGCACCGAACCCGGCTGCAGATCGTCCGCTGTAATACCGCTAAATAGACCTGTTCCAAAGCCCGTTCCCGGCCCACTTAAGTCATGGTTCTCGAAATAGTCCTCCATATAGCTGCTGGGCGATTGGCTGCCCGTGGGCAATTGCTGTGAATCCTCGTACTTATAATTGGTCATGTAGTTGGGTGAGTCCCACAGATCCTGAGTTGTGCCTCCTAGCTGCTTGCTAAGATTATCTGCAATGGAGTGTAACAAGTGAGAGAATCCATAAGATGTCGCAGGGATATATAATCCGATACACAGAGGGAAGTTCTTTGTCAAGTCCTCTTCATGTCGGACAAATAAAGGAAGGTACCGAAACCCCTCACACTGAGCAAGTCTTAAAGTACTCACACATCTGTGGCCAAATGTTCAGCATGGTAGTGTTCCAGAGATTCATATCGAAGTCTGCGTCGGAGGGAAAGAGCACCGCCTCCTGCACCTGGGACGTCTTCCTCTGGGCGGACATGGCCACCAGTGGGAGAAAAGCGCAGCAATGATACGCGTAGGAGAGGATGAGTGTTTGAATTCGGGGGAATGTGTCAGGCGGAGGTAGTTCTCGCAGCTTCGGGTTGTTAAAGGTCTTCAGATGTTGTAGAGCACCCAGACCTGCCTTCGGGAGATTGGGAAATATGTTGTTGCCCAAATTGAGGTCCTTAAGAGCTGTGAACGAAGCAAATGCCTCCTTATGTATATAGGCGATCTCATTACCCTCCAAATCACTGTGTTGGATTATACAACAAAAGTTTACAGTTAGCAAGAACCTAAAGACATCTGGTCACACTTACAGCAGCTGCAATTTGGGTATGCCCTGAAAGGCGTCTTGCGGCAAGGACTTGATACGGTTGTAGGAGAGTAACAGATCACGCAGCTGTTTCAGCCCATAGAAGAGTCGTCCTTGCAGTGTTTCGATTTGATTACTCGATAGATCTCTAATGAATTACCAATTATAATCTTCAAATTCGAGTCAAGTCGGAATAAAGTAAGATTCGTTACTTACAACAGCCTTAAGTCTCTGCAGCTACTTAAATTTGGGATGCTTTTTAGGGAATTGGTTTTAAGTTCTCTATAAAGAATTTCATGATATAAAAGAAGTTTATTCAGATCTGTTAAGACACCTACAAACTCTTCAGTCTTGGGGTCTGGCGACACAGTTTTGATGGCACTTCCTGGATGCCAGCGCGGTCCAGCTTGAGTATCTCCAGGGAATGGCAGGCCTCCAGTTCGGGAAAGTCTCTCAGAGTGCGCACATCGGATAAAATGCTGTAGGTATATATAATTAGATCACTCTAATACTCGTAGTATCTAGGCGTTACGCTTACAGTTTCCTTAGCTTGGACATGCCACGGAAAGCGCCACTTGTGATTGTGGACAACGGATTGGCCCTAAGATCGAGCACCTGCATGCTCCTTGGGAGCTCCGTATCATTTATCCAGCGCACACGATTGCTAGTCATGTAACTATAGGAAAATCAGGGTTTTTATGTATGCATATCTAAGACATTATACAAATGAATACATTATATATTTATAAGTTGCACTTCGCATTCAATTGCCACTCTGGTGCAGCTGCAGTTGATTGTCAAGTTGGCGAGCTACCAAGTCGGGGAGGGGACACTTGACAACTGCACGCATAAAATCAGTTCATATTTTTTTGGGCTAACATTTTGTTATCGCATTCAGTTTGTCTTGGCCAACATTCCGGAAATGCAGACGACTAGAGAAGCTTTAAGATCGCATACGTTTGTGGGTCAATGAAGTGGAAAATGTATTTGAGATACTTAAATTAGAAGATGCTTTTATTTAGAATGAGACCTTTTTCCCATGAGATGCGATAGGAAAAGTCCTAATCAGGTCTCAGTGGACTATGGACATGTCTCCCATGTAAGTTGGGTATGATATACCACAAGTCCATGCTTATAAGATTTAGTTGCAATAAAGTGTACTCTTTTCTTCGTATTTAATAATGATTTGGAGTAATCCATTGACTTTTTTCTCCACACAAATTCGCAGGAAATCTCTCAGTTTATCGGTTTAATTTGTTGCCCCGACTTTCTTTTTTATATTTGGCTGGATACCCTCGAAGAAATAGTGAACTTGTTTGGTTTGTCTGGCAATCGACAACCAGCATCACAAAATGTTTTTAATCCTTTTAAATTTGTTTTTTTCAACCAGTGGAAAACCACATCACATGTGAGCTAAGGGAAAACTGCAAGATTTCCCCAGAAGAAGATGGAGACGCAGCGAATTTATTTGCGAGTTTAATGCCACAATCATGGGATATGGAATGGTGAGTGCAACGCAGCGTGGCTTTTATCGCAACATTTAACATGCTCATAATTATCCTGTTTACCAGAAATTGAATTTCCTTGGGGAGCCATTTGAGCAACGTTGCAAGGCAAAAACTTGCAACGATGTCAACGAATCCAATGACAGTCGCCAGTTGCCACTCGCAGGAAGTGCGTGGCAAAAACAAAATGCAGCCACGACTATTTAGATTATAAATAATATTGGCGAAGTAACGACACTCGTACACTCTTTCTCTGAACGTAGCTGAAGTATTCGGAAAATATATGAGAATATTTGTAGCGCTCACATATCAGGAAAGCATTCTTCAGAAGACAACGTTATGATTCCTATCAGAGATTAAATGGAACTTTGGGGACATATTCCTGCGAAACCAAACAACATGACAAAGCAACAGTGGCGAAAGTTAAAGAAAATAATAACAAAAATACTTGCAACTGCAATGGTTACAGGATGTTGCACAAGTCAAAGGCTACTGCTGCTGCAATCTCACCGGATGGCCGGGAAGGACGATGGAGAGCAGGAGAGGGGAAACTGTTGGGGAGTAGTGTATCGTAAATTTGCAAAGTAATGATGCGTTATGATTTTTGGTTTCCGCTTGTTTGCCGCCTGACAAAGTAGCAAATGTTTTGCTGCCAACAACAACAAAGCAGCTAAAAGCGTCTTCCGCCATTCCTCTGCGGCCACCCCCCTTTCCTCTTGGATTTTGCTGCTGTGCTGCTAATCTATGGACGACACCTGTTCAGCGGATACTTACAGTTCCTGCAGCTGCGTCAATTTGCTCATTCCCTCCGGCAAGCTGCTTATCAAATTATCATCCAATTCACTGCAAGAGCAGAAGCAAATATCAAAATACATATTATTGAAGCACATTTCAAAATTCGCTTATAAATATTGTGATTTGTCCCTGTGAGCTGCTGCATAAGCAACTCAAAGAGCAGATTTGCATGTGGCTCGCATTGCGATTATTTCGAGGGTCAGTCCGTACGTGTCCGCACGTAGCCGGGTGCGCTCTGATTGGATCTGGTTCTGGGACTCCAAGTTTGTGTGACTTGCAAATTTATGCATGAAAATAAAGTTTCGTTTCCAGCAAAGTACATTGATTTCAATTATACGTGAGGGTGTTCGGTAAACAAAGAATATTATTTCAAATGGTCCAAATGTATTCAAGCTCTTTAGCTGTTTCTGTTTTTAATAAATCACATTTAATTTTATTGTTGAAATTATTATTTATATAAAAAGCATATATAAGCATATATCTCCGACAGTAAAAAGTCTTTTTCATTTTGATCAGTATCAACCGACCACGTTCGTCTATCTGTCCATTTGTCTGTCTGACAGTCTTTCTGTTTGTCTGTTTGCTCTTAGCAACCAACGGAGCTAGATACAACTTTATCATTGCAATATCAATTTATACAGCTATATATAAATACCACTTTATTATTATTAAAATACTTTTATACTATTAAATTCTAAATTCTAAATTTAATTTAATTGCGTTTCTAATAAGAAAATATTTAGAAGATTATTTATTTTTTATTAATTAAACCAATTTATTATATTAATATATAATTTCTTCTATGTTCCATTTTATTATATAACTTTTGTGCGATACTCTCGTAAGATTGTTATATATTTTTCACAGCTGACAAATTAGTAAAGCTTTTAATACAAATCGTGTGTTATACCCCGCTCCTCCCTTAAACTTGCATATTTGCTTTTTGTGCAATGTGCGTGTCTGGCGTTAAACAAAACTTTGCTGACTTTCACTTGGGGAACCCATTACAGGCACGCACAAGTAGGGGAGGGATGGTAGTGGGTAGGAAAGCTCATAAATCTTCAGCGATTGCATACGGTAAATTTCTTTATACTTTTCAACACAGATTTACGCGTTGCACGGCGAAAGTTTTTCACTTTCACTTGATGCACACTTCGTCTTCGGAGGTTTCACGTTTGCTGATCCCCCCCGATATCATGGGGTTTGTCTGTTTAGTTTGACTACCGCGTCAGTCAGCCACAACATAAATTTGCATATTTGTCATCGTCTGCAGCCCTCGCATCTGAGGCAAACGGAATTTTATGCGCCCGCCCCAAAGTATGCAACGCAAAAGCCAAAAATTTGCGGTAAACAGCGACAACGACAGCAGCAAACGCCATCGAGTGCCACGACGACTGCGACTGCGACTGCGACGGCGACTGCGAAGCCAAAAGCGGCGTCGGAACGACGACAGTTTAAGCTGCAGCAAGAAACGCGAAAAAAATAAAGTTTTCCAAGCTTTGTTGCAAAATTGAAATTTATTCGAGTCTTGTCCCGAAAAAAAGAAACGAAACGGATAAACACCATTTCCACTTGCACTTCAACTTGCTTCTGTTTACTCCCTCAAAGCAAACTCGAGTATTAAAACATTCAAAAGTATACCCTACAACTGTGGCACCGACTTCACTGACTTGGGTTCATTTTAGCAACTTTATCGATTCAAAACTCAACTAAAACCTTTCATTTCTATGGCAATCTGTTTCAAAAAGTTCTTAATACTGAGAAAATTAAAAGTATTGATCTCACTTGTTGTTATTTTTCCATCAATCAAAATAGAAATTACTTTAAGATAGAAGATACTTTTTAAAATTGGACCCCTTAAGCAGCTACAATTATCTCTCTGGATACAAATGCATTTAAGGGTATTCAATAGTCAACGGAAAACAGAGTTTTATTTGCCGTTGATATCAATTGCATTTTGTAGGTCGCACCGTGGGTCGTCTGTCCTGTTCTGTGCCATCCTGTCGTGTCCTGTCAAGTCATGTGTGAGTGTAAGTGTGTGTGTGTGAAGTTCTTAAAGTATTTGTTGGAGCTTGAGTAACTTACAAAACTTTCAAAGCCGTTAAATTCTTGAGAGCGCCCGCTGAGATTTTCATGATTTGATTTCGTTTCAATAAACTGCAAACAATGAGAAAATTATCAGTTGCAATCATATTAAATTAATAGTATCAATCTATGGACTATCACTTACAGCACGATCAAATTTGGCATCTTTGGGAAGTCCTCGTCATTTATTATTGTCAACAAATTGCTGCCCAAATTGCTGTTGGTTTCGAATTGGTTAATGAGGTCGCATTACGGAGGAAAGTGGGAAAAAATAAAATTATGAGTAAGCAGACAATTTTATGAGCAAAAGCTTCCGTTCAACTTTTTATAGAGTAGCATTAGTTGAATAATGGCAAATTCTTAAATTATGGATTGAAATTGCAAATAGTAATTGCGAAAGTTCCGAGTCCGTTCAAAACATGCGCATTAAATGAATGTTGGTTAGTTTAACATATTAAAATCATCATTTATATAGATTGTTAACAGAAATGCTTTGCAGACAATTCCAATGAAATAATGTAATTAATTAAAATAAAGTGGGAGGATAATAAGTCAATAAAAGATAATGTTGTGAATATAACTTAAGTATTTCATTATAATTATCTAGTTTCAATTGTGAGCTCTGAACTCCAACCAATATTGAAAGTTTCTTTAGAGCAATGACTCAGACTTTCAGCCATTATAAATTAAATATTATATGTTAATTAACGAGTATTTGTAACAATGTTATGTGCAATTATTAAATTGAATTTCACATTACGATTTTAGGCAAACATTTCCCACAATTGATTAGGCTCATGCATTAGAATTAGACCCCAAACATTTGTAACTCAACCGCACATAAAATACATATTTTAACACTGAAGCCAAATTTGCAAATTACACATGGAAAATTATGCAGCAAGCAGGAATTTCGCTTTAAAAACGAGTTCGGTTAGCAAAGAATTCATAATTAAATGCTGATAAATTCAACAATAACATATTTGATTATAATAAAGCATTGCCGATTTATGAGAGAATTATTTGAATTTTTTTTTTTTGAGACATGCAAAAGGAAATAAGAAAATGATAAATGGAAATACTCTCACAGTGCTTCGAGTGTTCTCAGTCCGGCCAAAGCGTTGGTTGGAACGCGGTAAAAGAGATTCCCCTCAAGGCGCAAGGAGCGCAGTTTCTGCAGGTTGCCCAAACAATTGCCATCCAGGCTGACCAAGGCGTTGCCGTTCAATTGACTGGTCGGTCGGGGTCGCGAGAGAGGGGGCGTTCAGGGTACAGTGGGTCGAGTGTTGTATTTTGTTTTTTTTTTTCATATTTTTTTTAAACGATTGTAATTTGAAATGAGTAAAAGAAATGGAAAAGCGAAAAGTATGAGCAAAATAGCGTGTAATTGCTGGCAAGTGCTTGCAATATTCTTAAGTGTTCGTGTGTGCGTGTGTGTGTGTGTGTGCGTTTGCATTTGCGAGTGTATGTGTGAAGACAGCAAACTAAATGGCAGCAAGCGTACTAATTGATCCTCCAGGCGTCTCTTTCGACTCCGGGCGCATCCTTCGCTGCTCGCACGCTTAAAAGCAAACATTAAAACATACTCACACTCAGACATTCACACACACACTCACACACACGCACACACTGTGCACACTAACATACATATACAGACAACAATTTGACTTGTATTGCATACTCACAGGCTGACAAGCTGGCCGAGTCCTTGAAATGAATGTGGAGCCAACGATTTAAGGCCACAGTTTTGCAAACTTAAACGCTTCAATTTGACCAGGCCATAAAACGTGTAGGGATCCATATTAATGATGCTATTGTCGGACAAAGTTCTGCAAATAAAAACCTTCCTTTGGTCAACAGAAGTCAAAAGTCTTTAACGCTAAGCTAAAGTGCAGGAAATTGCAAGGATAACAGTCTAAGTAATTAATCCTGCAAAGTCGCTGAAATATACAACGTAATCAAGTAATTTATATTGCCCCGACTCTCCCTCTCTCTCTCTCTCTCTCTCTCTCTCACACACACACACACACACACACACGCTCTATCTCTCTCTCTCTCTCTCTCCCTCTTTGCCACCACAGCTGTCCAGGACTATCTCCCACCATCCACAGCTGACTGACCACTGTGATTTAATTTCTGTTACTTTCTTTTTGTTTTCGTGGAGGGGGGCGTGTCGGGGGGCTGCTGTGAAATTGAATAATGAGTCGCTGCGCTCATGACAGGCAACAATGAAAGTTTTTCGCCTGTTGTTGTCGCCTTTGTTTTGCTTTTGTTTCGCTTTTCACATAACTCTGTGCGTTTCCAGCAATCACTACATGCTTAGTATACGTATTAAAAATTGAAAGGGAGGGAGGAAGAGATGGGCAGGGAGGAGGGATATATCATGGAGGGGGTAGCTTGATCAATACTGTTGCCTGTGGTTGCCTGTGATTTATTTATTTAGTTAAGGATTAAAGAGCTTGCACTCATTACATACATTGTTCATTATTTTAACACTTTAATCTTCATTAATTTTTTGTTGAGTTGCAATTTGATGCACTGATGCAATTTATAAACTTGCAGAAATTTGCTGGATTATTAATCGCTTGTGCAAGTTGCTAGTTGCAAGTTATACTTACAGCTCTTCCAGATGTGGTACCATGAAAAATGAATTCGCTTCCAGTTTGGTTAAATTGTTGTTGCCCAAGTCTCTGAGAAGAAGGAGAAGAACAGAACAATCAAGGAAAGCAATGAGCTTAATCAAATAAAGAAGTTCATCAGCCCACACTCAATGCACTCATCTATCAATTTAAATAAGTAGCTTATACGTAAATCAATGAATGGAAAGTGAATCGTAAATATTGCCAAATATAGCTAAACTTTCTGTGGCCATCAATCAAAATGGAAATAGAAATGGTAGAAAAAAAACATATTGAGCCAAGTTAGAACTTGCCAACCCAAAGTTGAGGTAAATGGCATAAAAATGAAGATGAACTGCGACAGCAATTGAAAATAGCAACTTAGTCTATGTATATCTATATGTATACATTACATATGTATGTATGTTGCAGCTGGTCATAATTAAAGTTCGATTTGATGGCTGGATGACTTGTCTCTTGGCGATGCGTTAATTAATAAATAATTTTTTTCATTTATTTATGGCCAGTTCGCTTTGGCCATTAATCAATGGGCAACTTTGGCGCTGCTTGGCCACTCAAATGGGGGCCAACTCCTTTGAGAGGTCTGGCGGCAAGAAAACGTGACTTACATGCAAGCAAACTCCAACGATTCAACGCCACAACGATTGTGAAACCTCGCGCAACGTGGCGTATGTGTAATTAGATTAAACCGCATGCCAAAACAGAGCCGAAAACAGATTCGAAACACTGCGAAATTGACTTGTAATTATACGAATGAGGAAAACGAGGAATTCACGCAACCAAATGCTTTAGTTTGCCAACTGATAATCGCTTAATAAAGGCCTAATAATTTAATACCGATTGGATATGAATGCGTATTTATGAGTTCAGATGAGGAATATTTGCTGAGATTCGTTTAGTAGAAAATAGTTAATATAACTGGAAAATATCTGATATTGATTGACTCCATATTAAATTAATCATTTATTTTTCCAAAGACGCAAATATCTGTCAGTCACATACATCGCATAGAAGAAGTAAATATCTCACAAATAACTTTCTATTCTTGGAAAATAATAACTCGCAGCAGCGCCTCAATGTCTCGAAAGGTTGTCAAAGTGCACAGAGTAAATGTGAATATTCAATGGGTACTCACAATTGCGACACCTCGCTGGGTAGGTTGACTGGCACGGCGAGGATCCCAATGCTGCGGCAGCTGAGTTTCAGATTCTCCAAGGAGCCAGTGCAATGGCAATGCTTCTGTAGCCACAGCTCGCAGACGCTGTGCAGAGTACGTTGGGCTGGGGTCTTGCTGCCGTTGCCATTACTGCTGCCTCCGTCACTGCCGCTGCCGCTGCCTCTGTCACTGCCGACGCCGACAGGGTATGTCGCTGTTTCCGTAGCTTGCTGCGAACCGTGATATTCTTGCAGTGACTTCTCGTAGAGAATTTGCGCCTCACGCTCTGAGTCCGAGGAGGACAGCATTACATTCTCCCTTATGCCCGTGGGCGTGGTTGTTGGTGTGCTTGACACAATGTTGACACTAATTTCACTAAGTTGCTTCGCTGAGCTTCGATTTTCTTTGGTTTTATGAACGCTATCAACGATTGTCGTTGCATTCAAGTGAATCAACGTCGGCTTTGACGCGGACGCTGACGTTGACGTCGACGTCGACGTCGACATCGCTGTGGCCAGCACAGACAACGATGCTAACAGCAGCAGCAGCAGCAATTGCAAGCTTGCCGTCTTTGTTGTTGATGTTGTTGCTACTGCTGCTCTGCCGGCGTCGCTGCGCAGTTTGCGGCGGCGCCGGCATTGCGCTGCCATCGTCGCCGCTCTCTTCTCAGCCGTTGTCGCTGTCGCAGTCGCTGTTGCTGTCGCTGTCGCTGTTTCTGCTGCAGCAGTTGCTGATTGATGCTGTCAAGCATTTGTCATTTGATGACAGTTTTGTGCGCAATTCGTTTCTCGCTCATGATTTTCTGCTCTCCTTGTTGTTGTTGTTGTTGTTGTTATGGCCGTTGCTCGTATTCTTGTTGTTGTTGTTGTTGTTGTTGTGTTCGTTGCTTTGCACGACCGCTTTGTCGCCGTGTTTTCGCTCACTTTTTTGTTGTATTTGCTTTTCAATTTGTATTTATTGTTATTTTATTTTATTTTATTTTATTTTTTTTACAATCACTTTCTGCTTCAGCTGCATTTCATTTAGTTTGCTTCACTTTGTGGTCTTGCTTGGAGTTTGATTAAGTTTCAGAAACTTGCGAATATTTAGAAAGTCCATAGCTTATCTGCGATTAATGCAGTTTTTCGATTGATGCAACAAGACTATTAAAATATGCTTTATTATTGAAAGAATATGCAATATTAACAGTTTCACATGCTATTTAATAATCTAAAATATAATTAATAATTAATTTCACAATTAATATAAATTAAGCAATGTGTTAAAATAAAATAAATATTTCCCTCAATTCATTTATCTATGCTTCTAAGTTAATCAGGCGCTTCTGTTTAAATATTTAAAAACAATTCATACCGTACAGTTCTGTATCTAATCTACTCGGTCCCATTCACCGAAACCACCAAGTGATCCAGTTAGCGAACCACTCACATCAGACGTTGCTGCTGCGGCTGATGATGTTGCTGTCAGAAACAAAAGGCAGAGCGGACCGAGGGCCAAGACAAAGCTGATGAATGACAAATTTGACAGCTACAACGCCCATTTCTCGGCACTTGCTGTATGTAATTAATGAAGCTGTTGACAGCTTTTGAATTTTTGGAATGGTCTTTAAATTGCTCACGAGATGGGAAAACTAGCCATCACTAAAGTATTATGCGAGATGAGACAAGAAGATGTCCAGTGATAACAAAAGCAATTCCAAACGATGCCAAAACTAGAAGGAAATATTTCACAAATGTCACGATAAATAAAAGACATTTCCTGCTCAGTTTTGTGCGCTCTAACCCCCTGCAGCCCCTGCAGCCCCTGCAGCCCCTGCACTTTCCCTTGACTTTAATCCGTAGCACGCGCCTCCATTCAACTCGCACATTTCACCGATTATTTATGACATGTTTATGTGCCGCTGACCTCGCCTCGCCAAGAACAACCGTAACAACAACAGCAACAACAAATAATATCAGAATAAATATTTAAGAAGAGTTTGCTTCTGATATCGTTCTGATTGGTGGTCCCCGAGCGAAGCCAAATGAATAATATCAATTGGCCTGCTAATCGGTTTGAATGCGAATCGGTCTCAAAGCAAATCAGCGTGAATCGAGTTGAATCTGTTTAGTATTTATGAGCATTCATTCATAAATCATGTGTTAGTGGTAGTTCTTATAATTGTAAACAATAGTGCTATATTTATTAGCTACGATTATTGATTATAAACAATAAATATTTGCTTATTTTCCTTAATGCAATTTGAAAGAGTTTTCACAGATTGGCGACAAGCTGCTGAACATTTTCATTCTTTCTCCTAATTGGTCTGCCAACGTTTTTAAGATTTCAAATATGTGAAACATCTCGCCTGGCAACATCTAAAATTAACACAATTTTCTCACTTTCCCCTCAAGAATCAAACAGCAAACAAAGCAACCCAAAATGCTTATATTTACACTGAGATTCCACTGAGTGGGTGTGAAGCAGGGCAAAGGTAAAGAAAACAAGTCAGGAAGCTACAGTCGGGGTACGACTGTGGGAGACTCTGAACTACAGCACGAGTTTTTGCATTTGTCATATATGTATATATATATATATACGAATTTCTAACGAAATTTGGTTATTGCTTTCTCTTGAATTCTCAACATTTTCGGACAAATATGGCAAAATTAATATTATATGTATATATAAAATAAAAGTAATTAATTTATAGTTAATAAAAAATGTATTTTGGAATTGTCAGCAGTGGGATTCGAACTCGCGCCCTTGCGGCGTTTCTTGTTGTTGTTGTTCTAACTAAAGCAATTTTGGCCGCAGAGGTGCCATGAACCTGCTGATCATTCATTCCTTAATATCTTCTATGTTTATGAACCGATCGGGCTGAAATTTTCGAAAACGTCCGAAATAGGACATCCTCCATATGTGCCAAATCTGAATTAAATCTAAAGTCGGTAGCTTCAGTAATACGTTTTTTCGATTTGTGGGGGCGGAAGGGGGCGTGGCAAAAATCTAAAACAAACTTGATCTGCCTGCAAACAATACACGTGTTGTCACCAAATTTGGTTACTCTAGCTCTTATAGTCTCTGAGATCTAGGTGTTCATACAGACGGACAGACGGACAGACGGACATGGCTATATCGTCTCGGCTGTTGATGCTGATCAAGAATATATATACTTTATAGGGTCTGCCACGCCTCCTTCTGCATGTTACGCACATTTCGCTTTCGTCAAACCTAATAGACTGTGAACTTTTAGTTCAGAGTCTAATTACGAGAATGATAGGAAATATGCGAATTTCAGATGCGCACATACGTGTCTGGGTCCGGGCTGGTTTTTTGTTGACATTTATCGATTTGTGGAAAACTCTTTGCTATCTGCCGGGTGCTAATAATAACTGAAAGGATTCTGTTTGCTCTTGCTAAAAGATACACAAAACTGTTTCGCTTTTGATGAGTTTATTCTCTGGCAGGTTTTTTTGGTCACGCCGGTGTGTTTCTCTGCTAGCTAGTCTCTCCGTTTTAAAGCTATGCTGATGATACTTGGAACAGTTCAGACTAATGGAATGACTATAACATACAGCTGACAGATCGATCGATCGATTAACCTAACAGATTGAGCTCATTGATGTTGTGTTTTTTATTTATATCGATTGCAAGAGTGTCAAATCTTCTGCGTCATGTAAAGTAAGCTTCTAAGATCAGTTCTGATAGGCAGATAGATATCTTGATAGATCTTTTCGTTCTTTCAATCAATCGGAATAGTATACTTCATAGTTGGGCTATTAAATAAAAACTGCTTCATTTAATATAAATTTTAAAAAATTACGAAAGTCGAGCGCGCGCGACTTTATAATACCCTGAACAGTTATATATAGTAAAAGTATTTTCATAATTATTACTAATTAGCTGAAAATATCCCAATTACGATACATATTCAGTACCAATTCCTCAAATTGAACGCAGTTTAAGCTGAGCAATCAGGTCAAGTTCATTAAGCTTGTTAGCGTGCCAAAGCTGAGTGCTACATCACTCGCGCAAATGTGCTGGCCGCAACGAACAAAGCGCAAGCAGTTCAATTTTCTTTCTTTTCTGATTATCTTTCTTATTTATAAACCGAACTTGATGAAACTTTTAGCATTGTTTCTCCTAGGTATTAGCCAAGCAATTGCTAACTTAGAAGCACCTACGTTGAGATATGTGATCATAATTGTTTCTTTTTTCGATTGCGGGGGAACGATGGGAGGTATCCAAAATTTGATCTGTGGACGGTATACGGGAACCTTCCTGCCAAATTTGGTGTCTCGAGCTGGCAAATTGCAGTCTGGCAAGTCGTTCCAACAACAGCATGCACTAAAAAATTGCTTGCAATACTGACCAACCCAGACCCTTGACTATAAAAAGTAAGGCAAAGCAAAAAAGTCAATGGATTTTTAATATTTTTGTCACATTTTTGTGCTAAAAATGTTATTTTAATGTCGCTCATCAAAAGCGTCATTAACATGCAATAAAATATTATGATGATTGCTGCACACAAGGAAGTGCTGGTCATTTTCTATCTCTCAGTCAGATGAGCCTGAGAACTTCCCTTTAAGTACCCCGAATCAATTATCTACTCTGAGTGTATTTTAGCAGCAGCTGCTTGCCCACATCCATTTGGGTAACTAAAAATCTGTTCTGCAGAAAAGTAACGCTCCATTGAGCTATTCTTAGAAACTTTTGAGTCGTGAATATCCTTATAGAAATAATCCTTGAAGCTTTTAAATGGCATCTTTCTTAACTCAAACAAGACAAACCCTTTCAATCAGCTCAGCTATGACAATCAAAGTAATCCAAATGTTGACAACAAGCAGCTGAACATCCCAACAGAATTATTATCTCAACAGCAAGTTTTCTAAGCAAATACTTATCTTATTGTTAGCCAATTTAGGCGTTATCTTAAGTACTGTAGTCTCTTAGTTGTGGAAGTATGTTAGTAACTAACTGAATTGCATGGAAGGCTCTTTAACTAAGCCGCTCTCATGGCAAATGCAAATAATCTCAGCTGAGAGGCTGCCAATTTTTAATTGTCACTCGATTTGTTGTGACTGTAATTGATATATGAGCACTTTAAACTCACACACATGCGTGTGTAGTTGGGTTAAATGAAAATTTATAGACACACGTGTTTCATTTTTTACGCACTTCAATGCTAAGCTCAAAACTTTGGAGCAACCCACACATAACTCAAAAGCCATCAAAATTTCATGAAAATCTCATAAATTGCTGCACACACAGCGATTAATTACAAGCTTACGAGGCAGTGCCACGCCCCGTCAAAACAGGATAAATGTGATATTCAATGAGCTGCAAATATGAATCTTACCAATATTGGCAAGACTATGCACCTAAAGCTGACTTTGACGTAAGACAACAGATAATATACAACATGATAGGATTATGATAACACTATGATTGAGAAGTTAGCTGAGTCTTGCAACAGCAACAAACTACACATTTCAACAATGTGCATACCCTGTAATAACTTGTTTACAAAGCTTTAGTGTTGCTTCTTTCAGCTATAGATACATATATGCAAATAAACATTCAATTATTGCAGCATAAATACAACTGATATGCGACATGTTCTATACCCTACAAAAAAGTATCAGTTTCGAATTCAAAAGCAGAAACACTACAAGTTACAGGGTATCTCCACTGTCATCTGTCGTTTTCCTGCAGCTTTTCACTTATTTTTGAATTGTTATTTCAAGTGCAGCTCACCAAATACAAAACTGGTATTTCAACACAAAATGCAACTTTAATTTTGTTGTTGTTGTTGTTGTTGTTGTTGCTGCTGCTGTTGTTGTTGCTGTTGTTGCATTTATGCTGCTTTATGCTGACCTTCATTCATTGTGGGATTTTTTCGCTCGACTTTATTAATGACAGTTGTTGCATAATTTATTTCATTTTATTTTTTTCTTTTCTTTTTTTTGGCTCGCTCAACTAAATTTTAGGAGTTAAATAATTAAATGTGATTTTCGTTTTGGGGCTGCAATTTTATGGCAACTAATTAGTAATGTTAGGAAAAGTGATGAACAGCCGAGCAATGATTCATTGGTAAATTTAATAAGTATTTTGATTAATTTTCTAAATTTTCTAGACTCTGTACTTAAAAAGTACATAGTCTTCTAAGTTTGACGAAAGCACAATGTGCTTAATAGGCAGAAGGAGGCGTGGCAGACCTTATAAAGTATATATATTCTTGATCAGCATCAACAGCGGAGACGATATAGCCATGACAGTCTGACCGTCTGTCGGTCTGTCCCTCTGCCCGTCCGTATGAACACCTAGTTCTCAGAGACTAAAGGAGCTAGAGAAATCAAATTTGGTAACAAAACTCGTGTAGTGTGCAGGCAGATCAAGTTTATATTAGATTTTTGCCACGCCGCCTACCGCCCCCGAAAATCGGAAAAAATGTATTTCTAAAGCTACAGGCTTCAGATTTGGCACACATAGAGGATGCGAAAATTTCATCACGATCGGAGCATAGACAAAGAAGATATTAAGGAATAAATGTTCACCAGGTGCATGGCAGCTGCAGGGGCAAAAAATTGTTTTAGTTAGACGAGAACACGAGTTCAAATTACACTGCAGACAATTACTAATTTTATTTGTTTATAATTATAAATTGAAGTTTTTGCTTTTCCCGATTAGTACAGAGTCCCCAAAGTCGATTTATATCGACTGTAGCCTTACGGTACTATACTGTCACTGGCTTGTTTAATATAAAACTTCCCTGCTGATATTGAAAATTGAAAAATAAATAATGATAACAATTTCTAAAGTGTTCTATTTCGAAACAACACCCATGTATTCAGGAAGTTAGCAGACACAGTCGAATCATGACGAGGACTGCCGAGAAATGTGGAATTTCCCCAAAAAAAAAGTAAGATCTGCTAAAGAGAAACACAAAGAGTATCTCTGAATGCATACGGACAATAAAAAACACAAATCAAACTTTCGTTTCCTTCATTTCTGAATATCTTTCATATTCTTTAAGCCCAGGTTAAGTTGCAAGTGCCAACGCTAAAACAAGCAGATCAGTCGAACGCAAACGACTTTCTAATACCCTGTAAAACTTTCTTAATAAAATATTCCCATATGTATGTATGCTTACCAATTCCCAATCTCTCAAAGCGAATGCAAATTTTAAATTCACCAATCTGACTGTGTTGGTTAATTCCAATGGAATGAAACTAGCGCTTAGTCTGTGTTCGAGTATATGTACATAACTAAAAGCTTGCTGCTATGAGCATGCAAAGCATTCACATTTCCATGTGCTGGATGCCATATGCCACAAGTTGGCACAGCAAAACAATTCATTCTTTCTTGTTTATTTACTGAATAGCTTTCTTATTTCTAGACTGATCCTAATTAAACTTTTCAATATATTTAAACAAAGTGTTCTTCAAACACCTGTTAAGTTAGAAGTGCGTTCGGGGGGGAAATACAGGCTATAATTAGATTGAAAATAGTTTTCTGATCTGTTGATAGGGGGTATTCAAAATTTAAAGTAATGTTGATCTGTGAATGGCATACAGCAACAACTGTCAAATTTAGTGTCTCTAGCTTTCATAGTTGCTGAGATCGGACGTACAGACAGATAGTGCTTTGATACTGATCAAGAATATATAATCTATAAGGTCAGAGATGCATCTTCTGCCTGTGACATGCTTTTCCACAAAGCTATCATACTCTTTGCTTAACCAGATGCTATATTTCTACAAGTGCTACTGAAATAGTGTCTAATACCTAGATTTTATAGTTCTACACAGTAGAACATTTTCAAGTGGCTGATCAGCTGGAAAAGAGCATCGAAAATCATATTTGGATATTTAGAATTGTCAAACTCTTAAAAAGTTTTCATTTGTATAATTGAATTTAAATTTGTTCTGCAAAATTAAAGATTTTTATCATAAAATCTTAGATATATTTAGACGTGTTTTCAACACTTAAATAAAGTAAAAGAAAAACTGAAAACTGAAAAATATTAGAATCACTTAAACTCTATTGCAGATCCAATTTCGCTTGGATAGGTTTTGTAACGACTTAAAAAGTTGTGTATTGCTCATTGTAAAGACTAAGATTAAACAACAAATAGCTGCTTACTTTTCTTCTACAAATAAATAAATGCAAAAGCAATTTCTTCCACATAGATAGAGACAACAATGCGGAAGAACGAATAACATTTGTTGTGAATTTATTTGCATTATTGATAAGAATAAATGATGGCTGCGAACAGATCTCATTTGATTGAAGTGGCAAGATGCCACATCAAAGTTCACACCTTGCCGCTATTTAAGAATCGAATCGAATATCGTTGAGACGCTTTGATCTTTGATCTTGGTACTGAACTGTTGTTGCTCTTCTCTTACCATTTCTCGATTCTTTTCCTCGATTCTTTGTAGCTGCCAACAATTGTTGTTATTATTAAAAATTGTTGTGTTACCATTGAATCGATTTCGTGTTCCGCCTGAGGCATTCGCATTATTACTGATTATTCAACTGTTTATTGTATGGCTTTCTCATTACATGTATCTAGAACTTACGAAACTCGCAGCGTCATCGAAGTCATCATAATCAGGCTATTAGCGAAGCCATCTTATTTACATTTCATGCTACTCAATTTTATTGGCAGTTTGGGTCAATTGTCTGGCAATTGAAATGTGTCTGAACTGCTTTCATTTGTGTGAGTTTCAAGTGAGCGAATCACAAATGAGGTGAGTTCAAAAGAAACTGCAATGCTTTGGAATCGAACTGCAATTTTAGGCAGATTATAAATGTCTGCCAAATGTAGATTTACTGTACTTTAATTAATAACAACTATAACAAATTGTAAAGAATTAATTTGATAAAGAATTATAGTGAATTTCGTGAAAATTCTTATTAAAACAATAATTACATTTTATATTAAAGCTGCGTATATATGAAAATATCTAATATTCGAAACAAGTAAACCCAACAAACGCCAATCAAGTTCAAAAATTGTAGCGCAAATGCATTTTACAAGCGATTCTCGAGTCACTCATAAATTTGGATATTTTACAAGAATTTTTTGTCTGCCGTTGCAACAATAAACAAGTAAATGGATTGAGAACGAACTGAAATGTGAAATGTGTTTATTTGCTGAACACTTTTGGCAAACTGAATTGAATGCAACTTCGAGTGGCGACAGTTGGAAATCAATGGAAACTGAAAGGAATACAAAAGCTGCCAGCTGACCTGAAAATGTGCAGCAAAACTCTATTAAGCAAATTGTAATTGTGACAAAAGCGAAACCAAAAAAGAAAAAGAAAACTATATAAATGAAAAAAAAAATTATAAAAGCAAACGCAAATGAAGCGGAGCAAAAGCAAATGCCAAAAAGAGTAGGCAATTCGGGTTGTTGAGGGGGTCTGAACGTTGAACTGTGTGTGGTGTGTGTGCTGTATGTGGTGTGCTGGAGGTCAAGCGTGCCTGCAACAATTGATTACGTATACGCCACGACTCTATATAGATAACAATTGTAATTCGGCAGAAAACTAAGAACTAAACGAGATGAACGCTTTCAGCATTTCGCTTGTTGTCCTCTCGTTGTGCAGACATTTTTATGAGTCTGGACAATTGAGGACGAGGGGCTCAGTGTCAGCCACAGGACAACCCAGCAATTGTGTTCTCTCTCACTCTCTTTGTGTGGATTTTTGTGGCTTTGTTGCTGCCTGTGAAGTGTCTATAGGTCCTCTGTGTATATGTAAATATTGTAAATTCTCATTTGCGGGTGACAGTTATTGCGCTGACAGAGTGTTCGCTTGGACAGCCAAGGGGACCGAGTTAAATAGGTTTAACTTGTCTATATATTATGCTCAGGGCATCTTTTCATATTTCCAATCAATCTAACAACGAATTTCAGTTCGATCAATGTTACACCTCGCTTCGATTGAACGATTGGATACCTCGGGAGTCCCAGCACTTTTCCTTCCAAGTGATGCAGAAAATTTTCCATTTGTGGTAACTGTCGCAAAAAGCATTAACGCAAAAGTTTTCCTTTCAACTTGAGCGATTTCGCTTTTCCTGTTACCCCCAACACCTTGCAGCATGCTACCACCCTAAGCCGCTTCTCTTGGCCCATTTGCCTAATTGTGTCAAAGTGGCAACATCATTAAAAACTTGCAGCATCTCTGCTTTGATTAAAACCAAGGCAACACAAAGAATATATAAGTACCAACTGAGAATTATTCACATGTCTGATGTCTGTATATATATATATAGTATATTTGGGAAATCATGTCAATGGCATTGCAATTTTCCATTCGCAAGTAGAAAAATGATTTCCGCTGCTCGGGCGCCCACGTTATTCTTGCCTCCAGATATCGGTCGAGCCTATCGTCGCACCATATATCATATCAAAGAATTGTCACCAGCCATTCAATAAATATAAAATCTTAATGGAAATGTTTATTTTTGCGCTACCAAAAACGATCATTGCCCCAAGACTTGTTTGCGAATTAAATACGCTTTCAGTTGGCTGAGTACAGCGATTTGCTAAGTAATCTGCCTGACGAGTGGAGATGTCTAATCAACCAGATTATGATGGATTATCACCAATTAAAAGCTGTAATAACTCAGATATAAATTGTATTCCACTTGTTGTGTGTTATCACATTTGAAGAGGTATTACAAGAGTTTGAATTACATTTGTTTACTCAGAAGCATCAGAGAAATGTCAACTCCAACAGTTAATTTAAGAATCTTTAAGCTCGTTATAAAGTTTTATTACTTAAGATCAATTGCAAATGCCAAAAAGTCGAATCAAACATTGCAGAGTATTTCGCAGTAGACTATTAAGTGCTATCAAATATTTACTTGATTTTCATAATGAAAATTTGTTGACTGTGCGTATTTAAAAAAAAAAACAACTGTCGTCATCGTCAACGGCACTTCCCCTATCCCCACCCCATACCCCGGCCACCTACAAAGCACTCCTCCGCTACAGCTCGCTAGCAAATTCATAGAGCATAGTCAAGTCGGGTCTGGCTTGCCTTGGAAATGCACTTAAGCTGTAATATTTCGATCTATACTCTTTACAATTGACTGCAATTTTGCACCGACTGCGACTGCTGAGCATTTTGAGCAGCAGCAGCAGCAGCAGCAACAAAATTGATGAAGCTTCACGAAACAGAGGCAAATGGGGAAAAAGGTCGCTTGATGGATTACCAATGAGGTCGTAATTGATATACTGCAACCCAAAAGTCAAGTTAAAGTCTCCGCACACTGTCGGGGTCTGATTAAATATGCAAGAAAGGTGCCCCAAACAAAAGCTGAAGCCCAAATCAAAATCCAAACACGCGCCACTTAGTCAACATTTTTGGCTGGTCGGTGGGTGGCTGGACTGAAGGTTTCCAGCTCTGTGGGAATGCTTGGGCAGTGTCTCTATCTCTCTCTCTCTCGCTCTCTCTTCTGTCTCGTTTTTTTGACCACTAAAGTGTTATGTTCATTTTGCTACCACATTGGCATACATAATTACTTACTTGGCAAGCATTGCAATCACTGAAAGATGGTCATTTTGTTACTTCTGCTTTTCTTTATTTCTTAATTTTGAATGTGTCTCAAGACTGAGCTGGAGTGCACTGACATTCAGCAACTATAAATTAAGTCGGGCTGCATTTAATTACAATTAAATTCACTCTTTATCATTGTTGCTTACTACTTTAAGAGTATTCCACTAGCTTTATATGTTTTCTATTTATTCACAATCAAAAGTTATTTAAATGAATTCACTTTACATGAGTAGAGAACTTGTGTGTTCTTTTCGAAAAGAATTAGCTGAACAGTTTTTATTAAAATTATAAATAAAATCTTATTAATATTTTACACAGTTTTGCTCGTAGTTCAATCGTAGACAATCTTTGAGCTGTTTACAGAGTATCTTGTTTACCATTTATTTTGTGATAGATTGTTAATTGAACTAGTGATATATTTTTATGAATTTCTATTTATGTTTTAAATTAATTTTATTGTTTTTTAATTTACACATTGTCATTAGATTCACAGATTATGGTAGAGTCTTTAACATTTCATATTTCTTGGCAAATAAATTGTATTGCATTTATATAAATTTAAAGCAGACTTTGGCTCTGACTCAATTTCATTTAGTTTCATTATTTTGGTAATCAATTTTCCCAGAACATTTCTTGAGAGCACTTCGAGCTGTTTAATATAAATATTAAGTAATGTTTAATAATTTAATTGAATTAAATTATTCAGCAGAGCATAAATGTTTCTTTAGCATACAAATTGAAGTCAATTTCTTTTTGTTGTTATTGTTGCTTATCAGTTAAACTAAGTAGGCCTATTATTTGCTTAGCACTTGCAAATTTAATTGAGTTTGATTTGCGTTTGAACAAATTAGAATTTCAGTTTTTATTTGAAGTAACGTATAATATATTAAAAGGCAAATTAAATGTAATTTTAATTGCAATTGTATGAAATGAAAATGTATTTTTATGGCATTTATAATATATATTTTATTGGCTATCAGAATCACGATTCTGGACATTATATCGTCACGAGTAATGCAAACAAATCGACGTCATCGATCAGCAGCCGAGCGCGCGAATTTTATTGAAAATTGAAAGTGTGCTTTAATATATAAGTTGCAAAAGCAAACACACAAACACGCACACACGCACACTCGCACACTCGCACACACGCACAACAGTGGCACACACATGGCGCAGGCAGATGAAAATCAAAACAACAACAAAAGTTGTTGATGCCGCCAAAAAGTAAACGACCTTTAACGCCAATAAAAACCGCAGCAGCAACAACAACAACAACAACAACAACAGCAACAATAACAAAAGCAACAACAGCAACACACAGAGGAAAGCTGCAACAATGCTGGCTATTCCTTGCAACAAATTGCACGCAGTTGTTGTTGTTTTTGCTGTTGTTGTTGTTGCTGTTGTTGTTGTTGCTGTGTTGATCTGTTATAAAAAAGTCGGTCAAAAGTTTAATTTATGCGTAACGAGCTCACGCGCCTACAAAACTTGCGGCACCTTTTCGCACAACACCAACAGCTCAGCAGCAGCCGCAGCAGCAGCAATAACAAAACTCAACACTTTTAGCCAGCCAAGCTATCTGTTGTTGCCAATATATGGCTTTATTTTGCCAGTTATCCGTTAATATGAACCGCACGCGTCGAACGCACAAAGCGTACTGAACTCGCAACTGTTTTGTCATTGCGATGAACCGCACACAGCGGCAACATCACCGGCAGCAACAGCAACAGCAACAGCAACAACAACAGCAGCAGCAATGGCCACAACAGCAGCAGCAGCAACAGAAGCGTCAGCAACATATTTATATGTTGCCAGCAACATGTTTTGTTGTTACTTTACTCTGTTACTTCTGTGCGATTCCTTTAGATTCCTTTGATTAGCTATTTTCTACTGTTAAGTATCAGACTTCAAACTGACAATGAATCAGATACTACGCTTTAATATTAAATTAATTGTTTAGTTTATAGACATCTCCTCACATTGTAGACAATTTCTTAAGCCAATTTGTTATTTCAAGAAAGAAATATTAATTTAAAACTTTTATATTATATTGCAACTAAATGTGTTTATAGGAAACGGTTACGAGTTCCACGATCGTTGCTATATTAATATGAAAACTGTGACATTTGTTGAGGTATCTTGGGAAACAGAGAGTCTGATTGACCTCTGACAACTGAGATGTTACTTTGCATAGAAACAGACAGGAAAGATATGGCAATACTACTCTTTTACATTAAATTATTTGTTTAGTTAATAGACATTTCCTCACATTGTAGACAATTTCTTAAAGTTTAAAGTGTTTAAAGAAATATTCATTTAAAACTTTATTTTATATAGCAACGAAATATGTACTACTCAAAGGATAAGGAGGGTTCGAGATATTGCTATATTAATATGAAAACTGTGGCATTTGTTGAGGTATCTCGGGAAACAGAGAGGTCTGATTGACCTCTGACCGAACGATCCTATTTCAGCTATGTGAAATACGCAACTGAGATGTTACTTTGCATAGAAACAGACAGGAAAGATATGGCTATATCAACTCAGTGCGTCGTCCTGATCGACACTATAAATAACTTATTATTAATAGAATATTGGGTAAAAATGTCATAAAATAACTAATTCGTTGATCTATAAAAGTATTTTTCCCATTGTTAAAACACAGAGTAGCAACCATTTGATCAAACTGACTTAAGAGTTCAATTGTTTAAGTTACTATAAATCAATAACTTACTTTATTGTTAAATAAATTCTTACTATCAAAATGAAGACTTCTTATTTTAGTTAGTTGCTCGCCACATGTTGCAGAGTCTGCGCAGTGTCTGGTTATTAAGCCGGCAGCTGCCTTGGGTCGTAAATGTTTCAGGTCCTTTAACGAAGTGTCCTTAATGCAAGATTTACGCCTCCATTCATCGAATGGCCATGAACACCTGTTGAGTCTGCCCCACTGCAGCACCTTACTCTCCCCCTCCCCACCTCACCATACACCCATCGCTGATGTTGTTGTAGCAACAATCACAACTTTTAAGACCCCCTCCCAACAGTTTTCTTCCAGTTTCAGTTAGCAACTTAACAGTCAGCAACTTAAAATAGATTAAATAAACTGTTTGTTGATTTTCGAACTGTTATAGAAAATTACACACATTCTGAGGGCATTTGTATTCATTCATTTGTAAATGGTATCTATCTAATTATATTTAAATGTACCAAACAAAAAGAAACGAGCGCACGAGACTGTTTAATACCCTGAACAGTTCTCTATAGTTGAAGTATTTTCATAATTATTACTACTAAACTGATAATATCCGAATAACGATAAATTTTCAGTTGCAATTCCTCAAATCGAACGCAGTTTAAGCTGAGCATCAGGTCAAGTCCATTAAGCTTGTTTGCGCGCCAAAGCTGAGTGCTACATCACTCGCACAAATATGCTAGCCGCAACGAACAAAGCGCAAGCAGTTCAATTTACTTTCTTTTCTGATTATCTTTCTTATTTATAAACCGAACTTGATGAAACTTTCAGCATTGCTTCTCCATGGTATTAGTCAAGCATCTGTTAAGTTAGAAGCATCTTTGTTGAGAAATGCTGATCTGCGGATAGTATACGAGAACCTTCCTGTCAAATTTGGTGTTTCTAGCTATTATAGTGTCTGAGATCGACGCGTTCACACAGACAGACAGACGGACATTTTGCACAAAACTAATATATCCCTGTTCAGGGTATAAAAAAATAAACACAAATTGACATAAGCGTGTTCCCTTCTGAAAAATGTAGTTGGAGTGACAGCGGATAATTGAAATATATTATTTTTGCTTACTTAGTAATTGTTGCTTTGTGGGAAATTAACATATGGAATATTTTGCCATTGAATGGAAATTATGAAAATTTTACATAAAATGCTGACATTGACTTAATTAGTTGATGATGTCAGTGAACATTATTATACATTTACGAGCTGGAAAATAAATGTAATATAATAATTGGGAACTGAAATAATAAATACATCAAATAATGTATTAATTCTAAATATGCTGAGTATTATTTTCATCATTTGATTTTTTCTACCGTGTACTAGGAAATATATTAATCTTGTGCAAATGTATGTAACAGTCAGGAAGTAGCATCTTTAATATATAGATATGTATATATTCTGATCAGTACACACAGCCATTGGGCCATGTCCGTGCAACTATAACAGGCAGGGAAGAAAGAGGGTTATCAATGGCTAAGAACACAAATTGCATAAACCTATTTGTAGTAGGTATTATTTACACTGATCCATTTTATAAAAATTGCAACTTATAACGGTAACGAAATTATCTGTCAGCATTGGGGTTGGTAGCTGCTTACGAATAGCAGCTAACAACAACAATAAGTGGAGTAGACGACGACAAAAAATATAAAGACGAATTCACTCTCAGACGAATTCGCAAATACAAATGAGACCGCAAAGCAGATCTGCGTGAGAGGTGCCGAACAGAGAGTTGCACTTTGACTGCAAGAACTGTGAACTAACATCGATCCCTAGATAAGAACGAACAACACAACAACAATGAGTAGACAAGACGACGACCACAAATATAAAGACGAATTCACTCTCAGGCGAATTCACTCACAGGCGAATTCGCAAATACAAATGAGAGCGCAAAGCAGATCTGCGTGAGAGATGCCGAACAGGGAGTTGCAGTTCGGCCTTTGACGTGATTGGTTGTGAGAGCATCAACAACATCAAGAAGCTCTATTTTATTATGCAATTACAATTAGTTCTATCAATAAAATAATATTTAACATATATTCAACAAATTAAATAATCGAAATACTTTACGGAGACTGGCACAGGGTATTGTATCGCAGTTTCCGCTGTCCGCTTGTTTCCATTGCAATTTTCGCATATCGTTGACGGCACATAAACTTGCAACACGACCATGCGACAAATGCGAAACCGAGTTGGGGGCGACAAATAGGAGGAGCATTGTGCATAAATTTTTGTTAATTAAAAGAGCTGGCACAATGCAAGAGATGGTCGCGAGTTACGAACTCTGAACTCTGCACTTTAATGCAGGTCCAATATAAAATATGCGCGTCGGTAATTTGAGGAATGCACCATGTGGCATAATCGTAAATTTTCAGAAGCCTGCTATGCTGAGTAGTTTTCTGTAGTAATTTTCACACACAAGCACTCATTCACCAAGAAGCCCCCATTCACATCGCTAAAAGGGGAAGTTGCAGCAAATTATGCGCAAGGACTCGCGCATTGGGGCCATGGAAAGGGAATGAAGGAGAGTGGGGCAAGGCGAGCTAGGGACTCTGCATACAACTCCTTATGAATTGAGTGCTTAAATAACATTTGCTTTATGCCCAAGCTGGTCTAGTTAGTTAACAAAATAGTTTACTACAAATAACTCTCAGTCTAGGTCTAACTTTGTATCCAAAAACTGAAATGCAAGAAATATTTATACTGAATACTACAGGCCAAAATGTTATCACGAAAAACAATTTGGGGCATGAGTGAGTTTACTAATCATTTCTATCGGCAAAGCATCTGTTATTCCTGTTTTCAATTGGCCAAGTACACATTAGATTTCCTTTTTGTTGTGTTACCAGCCCCCACAATGGAAATAATCTTCAGCATTCTAGATTACTCATAGTAATCATTAAAATAAATTAATCGATGCTAAGTTACAGCATAGTTTTAATTTAATTAGTGTTTTATTTAGTCCGAAAATTTATTAAATAAATTGTCCTGTTATGTTTGTTTGCAATAAAATTTTGATGTTTTAAAAAAGAGTAGCTAAATTTAAAACTTTGTCCTAATAATTAATTTATTATTATTAAATAAAGTCATTTTTCGATGTATACTTAAAGTAGCTGCTTTTAGCCTACTTTTTTGGAAACATTTAGTTATTAAATTTAATTGGTAAACGCTTTTACTTTTGATCGATTAATTATTTGTATATTTCGGTTTCAGTTTCAGTAATGACAAATATGTGGGGTTTCTTTATTGATTATTGATATTAACTATTGTAATTGTATTCCTTGAATTGATGTTCTCACAACCAAAGGACGAACTGAATCTCCCTGTTCGGCATCTCTCAAGCAGATCTGCTTTGCGCTCTCATTTGTATTTGCGAATTCGCCTGTGAGTGAATTCGCCTTTGATTTTTTTTCCTTAAAAATCAATTGTTGTTGCTTTCGGTTTCAAAGCGAGAACCAACAAGAATTGAATAGTTAACTCCGGCATTATTTCCTTTATAACTACAATTGCAATGCTCCCCAAATAGACCAAATTTATTGGATGCATTTGAATTTTGAAAATGTTTTGTGTGTCTCAGAACTATTTTAACTTAAACAATTCACAAACCCATTAATATTTTTCTTGCCATTAGCAGACATCATAAGTATAAATATACTCTTCCTCATATCCGTATCCATCTGTTTCTTAGCTTGCAAGTTAACCTTGAAGAAACTTGATACAGCCATTACGTATAATGTAACTAGTAAGATCTGCAGCAGCTATAGTTGAATTGTTTATTGAGATATCTCAACCAAATTTACAAATTATGTTTATTACTACATTTGGATAAAGTCAGACTACAGTCAAAGGAGCGATCGATTGAAAATCAACATTTTTGTTATAAATTACTGAGTTCTTTTGTTAAATATTTTTTTCAACTTAAATCAATCTTTGTTGGGAATATAATAACTTAATATTAATTTAAATTGAAACTTTTATAAATATCTATATATAAATATAAATAAAAGATGTTGGCCAGGCATTGGAAAAGATTTAGTAACACGTTAATACTGTTGGTCATGACAACTGTTAATGATCAAATAATGCAGTTCCACTCGCAAATTACCTTTAGAGATTAAATTTAACAACAAATTATTAGATACAATAGTTTAATGAAAGTGTAACTCAATCATTTAAACAAACATAAATTGTATTTCTCTCATACCTCCCAAAACAATTTACAACCCATCAATCGTTAAGCACTTAAACGCTAAACACATCTCAAAAAAAAATAAAGTTCGAATATTAAAAAAATATATATAAATAAAATTGACAAACTAATGTAAGCGAGCGAGACTGATAGTAAGTGTAATGAACTTTAATATCCATTCTCTCATTCTAGAGCTTTCGTCTCACGTCATCAAAGTTATTATCAACACTTTGGGAAACCCTTTGAATTTGGCTGCTTTAATACTTAAATAATACATTATTTATTATTTATAGTTAAGAAAATTGTTGAACTCTTGTATTTTAAATTATCTTATATATCTTATATATGTAGGATGTATATTATTTCCAAGTATTTAAAGTAAATAAAAGTACAATATAAATGCATATTGGCAGACTAGAAGATTCAACGTTTCTTCCCTACGACGTACATACAACTCTACTTCAATTTTGCTTGCACTCGGCAGTTCAAAATCTTTCTCTTGAACCACTTCTCAAATAGAACTGATATCTCTTTCTTCAGAGGGGCAACTAGTCGTAAAGCTGCTACTCGTTGTTGGGCGTCGAATTGTATATGTGTATATATTATTTATTGTTAAATTGTAGATACCTGTTTATATGGTAATTAATTTCCGAGAAAAACTAAAACGAGCTCCCGCAAAAGCTCAGAGTGGGAGACTCCCAGTGAAAATTACACAAGTAATCTCGTCGCTAAGTAAAAAAACCATATTACATTATTTCTGAGTACAATATCTTAATTTAAGTTTATGAATCAGATAACCACAAAGAGATCCCGAAACTGCAACATATATGATGCGAGAGATGAGGGTATGTGTACTTAATTTATTGGAAAGTTCTTTACATTCAGAGTATCCATCCGATTTACTGTGATCGCTGCAAGGAACGCAGAGGTTATCCTGGTTGCGCATAAAGTTCTTTGCGCAGATGCATTTGCCGAGCCCATAACACCATCTCTCATTCGTTCTGGGGCAATGAACACATCTGTTATGCTCATCAAGCTCAAAGCCAACGCTGCAACTCGTACACCTTCCATACTGGTCTTTGACATAGGCCTCCCCACAATCGCACTCCCCGACAAGGTTGTTAGTAGATGGTATCCAGCAGTCCGGATTCTTCTTGTAGTTAATGGGCGGCAGCACATCCCCATGATGTTCACAAACCTTCGGCAATGCAGCTACATATTGCTGCAGAAATCCATGTAATAACAGAAGGAACAAAACTCTCCACACCAAACCACTTTTTATAACAGGTATCATTCCATAAACAAATCGGCGACACCTCCAACGCTAGCAAGACACAAATACACACTGATTGCCAAAAATATAGAAATAGAAAAACATATACAAAAACGAAAGCCGAGAGCGAGTTTTCGCTGATGACGACATCAACAAGCAAAGTGACGCAATTTTGCCTCTTGAGTCAAAAGCTATCCCATGCTCAGTCACCCTCACGCTCTCTCTCTATTTCTCTCTTTCTGTTAGAAGCATCGAATATTTACTTGTTACCTATTAGGCTTATTATTTCTTGAATCATTGCGCATGTGTGCGCATAAATATGTACATTCGTACATACATATGTATAAGTATGTCGCATTGTTATTATTATTACATTTATTGCTTAATTAAATCCCATCACTACCCTTTAAATACGATCTCTAATGTTACATATACATGCATACATATAGTTTTTCAAGAAAGTGTTTCGACAAAAAGAAAAAAGTTATTTCCTTGCAATAAAAACATAAATAAAAAATATTTTCTAACTTATACATAAATTTACTAACATAATGTACAAAAAGAATTTCAAATAACCTATTTAACAAAAGATGAAAAAATAAAATAAAAAATAGAAGCGAAAAACGAGCTGTCAAGCAAGTGTTTTGACATCAAGTTGCGATTTGATGTATAGCTTTAGATCCTGTTAAAAGTTAAAGTTAAAGTTTCCTCTTTCTCTCTTTCTTGGAATCGCTTTTCGGTGTGAAGGGTTTTGAAGTGTCCCAATTGGTTTTTTACTATAACATAATTCGAACATCAGTGCAGGAACTGATAAGAAAATAGAAGAAAATACGAACATTTTGCTTCGTGCCATTCGGGAATTGTTGAAAAAATAAAAACTGTTGGCACCGTACAAATCGAGAGTTGCTAGAGAAAGAAGCCGTTACTTTCAGAAGTCAACGTTGAGAGACGGTTCAAATTCTCGCTCCGATATGGTAGACTAGTAAAGGAGTTTTGGGACCACACAATATTTTGTGATGAAACAAAACTTATGTTGTTCTACAATGCTGGACCTACTAGAGTGTGGCGAAAGTCTGGCACGGCACTGAGTAAACAAAATGTCATTCCCACGAGAGTTTCAGAGTTTTCTCTATGTCGCATTATTCTTTTCTATCCCCTTTCTACTTAAGCTTCTGTCTTCTGTCACAAATCCAAATACAACAATGTGGGAGTCATATACTTTTTCGTCCTCATCTTTCTCACAGTCATAGATGCGAATAACCTGTTGAATTTTTTATTAATTGTACACCATTTACCCCATTTACCCTGAGAATTGCGCTCATATCCTGCGCTGCATTTGCAATTCTTGATTATTGAGTCCCATGTTTCATGATCGTCGCATTGTTCACATAAGCCAACATTATTGCGTTAATATTCATGCATTCACAGCCTGAGACTCCATCAGATATTTTATTGTCTCCATCCAGTGTGTCAATGTGGTCCAGCACTCCTTATTTGTGATTACCTATGGTATTACATCTTCATCATCTCCGCAGATATCAAATCCAAAAGAATGGACTCCATATTGATGAGGCAGTTTTGCAAGTGATAACAGCATAAAAAAAGCTGTTATCACAACGAACATCGAAATACGCTGTCAAAAGCCGAATTCAAACTAAAGATTAATGAGAACGAAATAACCTAAAACGCCAGCAAGCATACGAAGTTTTATTTTCTCTCGCTCTCTCTTGCTCGTTCTGCCTCCTCGCGCTCTGCGCTCTGATTAATTTAAGCACTCTGAGAGAGGCACTCTATCGCCACTCTATCGCTCACATTTTGATCAGTGTGTGAGTCTGAACTAGAGATGGGCACCGGCAGATTTCTTTCTGATGCACTTCTTCTGACTCACGCATAACATTTTGGCAGATTCGGCTCAACACGAAACATCGAGCACAAAAAAAAACATTGTATGAGTTGTATCGAATCGTTAGAATTAAATTTGAATAAACAACTCCCAAAATTAATTGATTACCATTATTTCGTGTTTCGACGTTTCGTGACCACATTATTTTGCAACCCTTGTGCTTGTACATACTTACATACATACATATTTCATATTATAATTTTTAATTTATTTACTACATTCGAATTATAACGAATTACTTGCTTACTTCTCTTTGTCTTATATTCTTGGTAACATTTTGGGTCGAAGTTGTTTCTTTGAATGCGAGACAGAAACGTCAGCGCAGTCAGAACATGAGCGAGATGGAAGTAGTTGTGTGTGACAGAGTAAAAAGGAATACGAAAAAAGGAAATTGCAAATTATGAAAAGAGAAAATATGTGCTATGAATTTCGACGATCATTCTCAGTTAGAATTCGAAAGAGAACAGTCATGACACGCGCCAGAAAGCGTTTCTCTAAAAGACGAGTAGAAGCAGAACAAGTCTAAATGAACATTCGTCACATACACACATGCAAACATATAATTGTTTACATGTGCTTTAAGAGAGACATTCGCTCGGCTAACAGTTATAGCATGGTCTAATAATAAGAGGTAGTTTCAGGAGGGTACTAATATTTCAATAGATTATGTTTTTTAGATATTGATTGTAACTACGACTACGATGATAAAGAGATGAAAAGAAGACGTCAAACCATGATTATGAGTAAGTAGCTCTCTAAATCCCACCTTGTATTATGACACCATGCATTTCGGAATTTCGAATTTCGAAAAGATATGGCGAAAATGTTTATAAAATCCCAGTTCGGTGTTCATTATCAGAATACCCAATTGAGAAAAATCCCACTCAGAGCTCACTTAAACAATAATCAGCAGATACCCTGCGCAAGTCGACTAAGTTATAGAATTCCATAACTATGGCATCGAAGATATCTCTTGCTTCTTCTTATATGCATACTTATAAAATTCTGATTTATTAAACTTAATTAAAATCTCAATTCTCTTTATTTAATTACATTTAATTTTTTTATTTCAGGTTCGCATTGTGCGATATTGGAAAAATATTGGTTCGTGAGAGTATTTTCAAAATTACGTTTAAGTTGTTGATGAACACCAATTAAAAATATAATAATCATGAAGAATAAAACGGAGAAACCCACAGTTGGTAAGGCATTTTTAAGTGTTTCTTCGTCATTTGCCTTGCTTTTAACGAATTTGAAAAACTCTAAAATGATGTAATCCAACATTGTTGTGTGATACTGGATCGGATATAAGGTACAAGCACCGTTAATGTTCCGGGTCATGTCACCAATGCAACTACAGCTCAGAGTATAGCTATTGGAGTAGAACTGCCATTGCTCGTTATCAGCAGAGCAGACACCTTGAGGAACACAAACCAAAGCATTAGCATTATAACCTGGACACTCGTCGGTTAGGGTATCGCACTGAACGGATCGTCTAACGTAGCCTTCCAGACAATCGCACGAAGCTCCATAATAACAGATTAATCCATCATCTCCACATATAATTCGATCCGAGCAGTCGAATGCTTCCAAGTTTCCAAACAGCAAAAATACGACTGCTACAAACAGCATGACGAACAAAAATTCCCACACAAGCAGCGTTTGCAAATCTCGAATGTATACTGTTGAATACTTACGCTCTACATTCGTCAGAGACCGAAGCACAATGTGTTTATCAACAAGAGCAGGTGCGGTCCAACTTGCCGAAAGAGAGCGCTGAGAGAGTTAAGAGAGACGCCAGAAGCTAGTGCTTATCTACATGCATATATGATAAACGTATTTTATATAAATTTACTTGACATTCTCATCAGAATTGATTGTAAGTGGATCGATTTGGTTGTCGTACATAAACACAAGTACACAAAATTGTAATTTTCTAATCTTTCGCAATAGCGCACAGAAAAATTCGCAGCACAATTCTGCATAATCTCAAAATTTTCACTAAACTACATTTCGTTCTTTGCTTTAACTGTATAAGTATATAACATACACACATACACAAGTGACGTCACAGCACAAATTCAAATATTTTTGAGAGGGCACAAAAGGCTGATGCAATTTTATATAACAAACATAAAAAAGTATCTTCGAGCTGGAGGCACTAAACTAAATGACAATAGCGAATGTATTTAAGTATAGATATTTATTTATGTGTTCCACAGTTCGACTGTAGCGTTCTCACTGGTTTTGTAGACATAGTACACAAAGGATATTATATGTAACAGACAGAAGGGAGACATCTACGTTACTGGAAAGTACTTTCTTTCTGTTCGTTTATCGTTTATCTTGTGTCCGGATGAGCACCTAGACCTCAGAAGCTAAAGAGCCTTAAGCCTAAGCACACATTATAAGAATTTCACTTAGATTGGCCAACAAACAAATAACACATTGAAGAAATTGTTGAATTGTTTCTTTGATTGCGTCGATTGCGCAGTAAAGCCTTGTTTGAGTGCATTCAAAGCGACATGTGAACGACTCAGTGAATTTGAGCACATACTCAACCGAACTCAATCACAAAATGCTTTGACTTTCAATCATAAAATGTGAAACAGCAAATTAATATTTGTTATTAAAGCTGTTGTGATAACAGCAACATGTTATAAGCTTTATTTTGACCAACTTAGTGGTACTATAATCATTTAAAATCCTTAAATGATATGAAAGAATTTCCAAAAGCACAGATGCGATTTGAAATTTAAATTTTCTGCTTAACTTTTTTGTTTACATAAGCTGTTAACTGTGACGATAGATCTAATTCAGCGATAAATGATCGCATATTTAGATATGAAAGTAGAAAGAAAGGTACAATCAGAAATTGAACATTTTATATTGTTTGAATGGTTAAAATACGGTAAGAAGAATTAAATTAACAATATTCATATCGATTGTAGATTATCTGATCTAATTTAACGATAAATCATAGCATATTTAGGCGTGAATACAGAAAGACTCAAGTTTTGTATCTTATTGGATTTCGTATAATCTGAAATTGAACATTTTGTATTGTTTTAATTGGTTAAGATATTCTGGTTTGAAGGTAAGACAAAAGAAATTTACAATATTCATATCGATAATAATATTTCGGTTAATTTAATTTTTCTGTTTTTGTTAGTTTTACGGAATGCAAATTTCATTACGCTTTGCTTTTTTGTTATTCTGAATCATTTGATTTAAATATATTCATTCAACGAAATGTATTATATGAGGATGAAAAGTCAGAGTCTCTAGAGATTATACATTTTTGATAAGTGCCAACAGCTGATCTCTGTCTGACTGTCCGGCCGTCTGTCGGACGTGGTTATCATGGTTGGGTATTTCCGATGATCAGGCGAAAATCGGTTTCTTTGCATTTAAAAAAATTTCAGATTGGTGATGAGAAATACTCGGAAAGTTGATTTATTCATAAAGAATTTGACTCAACGTCAAATTTTCCGACTTATCGATGCATCGATATTGGGTTTAGATTTATATTACTTTATCTGATAGCAAAATTACACTTTTTTTTATTTCTCATATTTCTTAAATATTTTATTTCAGTAAGAAATCTCATTATATTTAACTCTTTATATTATATCTTTGTAGAAGAGTATAATCGCATTTGCTTATCGATTAGAAATTAAACTTATTCATTTAAAGCCCATCTCTAGGCAAACAGTTACTTGCACAAACATTTTTCCGGCAAATTTAAATACGTAAGCATTAAAGTTAAAGCTGGCAAAGTTCTGCTGCCGAAAAAACGCGGGTTAACGTGCTTTTTGCGTTTCAAAAACTTCTTAGAAATCACCTCAGCCACATTTAACGTCACCGCCAAAAGCCCGCACATCAACGCAATGTTAAGTCGAAAGAGAATTAACAAATTCACAGCGA